>JH720317.1:329317-571712 GCA_000231825.2 Tetrahymena elliotti 4EA
AAAAAATTGAGAATAAACAAAAATTAATTAAATAAATTAATAGCAAATTTATAAATTAATAAATTTTAGTGAAATAAACTGTATTGAATAAATTTATATATGCTTAATATTACATTATAGTTAAATAATAAGTTACAAAATTTTATTTCTTGTTTTTTATAAAACTGTTTCAAAATAAGATGAATTTAAAGAAATCAACTTAATATTTATCTGATTAATCTTTGCTAACTCAATTAATATCATTGGTAAAATATTTATTGAGAGTGATATTTGTTGATAATAGGTTAATATTAAATAGAGTAAAATAATCCTTTATTTATTATATCTCTTATTTTAATTTTTTTTATATTAATATCCACACTCCAATTATAACAAAGCACACTAAGAAAATTTAAAGTACAAACAAAGCAAAAAATACACTTTAAATATTTTCGCAATAGGAATTTGAGGTCTGAATAAAATATCTCCTAAATGAATCAAGAGATTAATTAATAAACTTCAGCATGTTATTTAAATCTGTAAATGAACTTCCGTTGATGAGATTTTTTACATAATAGTCTTTAGAATAAGCAATACCTTCAGGTGTTAATGGTAAATCTTTGTAAATATATACTACGGATTCCAGTTCATTGAAGATTTTTTTAACTGTGATAAGAAATCCTTTTTGTAAAATTCCTTAATAAAAAGAGTTACATTGATCTATAGTAAAGTTTGTTTAAAAATATTAAGGATATTATTAACTTGTTTAACACATGTTTCCTATCAGCATTTGTTTATAAAAATTTTCATAATCTTTTTGATTGTAATTTGGAACAAAATTTTGTTAAGCTAGTTTTTCTACTTTCTTTAGATTTTCTAAATTCTCTTAAGCTTAACTTTTCATCAGATCTAAGAAATTAGATTATGTTGGATCTAATGATCTCCAATACCATTCTAAATTCAGGATTTATGGAGAAGCCTCTTATATAACTGTCCTCGTTAATGCATAAATATCAACTTATTGCTAGATAAGCCATTTTTAATCATTAATATAAGGACTGAATAAAATTATACTCAAAGTTGGTTAAATATTCAAGACAATTATTATCACTAAACACAAAATTAAATCTTTGAATGAAAAAAACTAAAATTCACTAAAGGAAGCTTGTAATCTTTTTCTTTTTTGAAGATTGGAATTTTTAAATAATTTATTATTTGTTTATAAATCCTATCTGGGTGTTTTAGACAGAGCCTAGCTTTGATTGATTTAGTTCTTATTTGTTTTATTATTTGTACCATTATAGATTTAAGTTTATTAGTTCTACTCTTAATATTCTTGAATCAGAATTTAAAGTTTGGTCACTTTATTTTGAAGTTCTTGTGGTTGAAAGCATCCAAGCAGAGAGAGTAGCTTTTTTTTTTATATTTGTTAAATTATTACCACAGCAAAGATGACCAAAATTAATCCAATACTAGATATTAAAATAATTATTAGAGAAAATTGATTATTAGCTTAGTTTTAGTTCAGTACATTGTTCATATTATCTTCGATGAGTTATTAAAATTGTAAGATACTTTCCTTGAAATTTAGAATGCTTAACCACAAGAAATTTTCTCTGTAGATATCAATCGATGTAAGTATAAACATAGAAGAGATATAATATTAAGTTAAAGCTTAGAATAAATTGATGACTTTACTGTATAAACCTGGATTATCATCAGGTGTATCCATAACTTGGGTTGTGTTCACACTCAAATCCTACAATTTATTGATGAGATTAATGTTTGGATCAAAAACAAGAAGATTTTCATAGGCTCTCTTATAGTCAATCAAAATATTTTTTTAATCAATTTTAGTGATTATCATTTATTATAATTCATTTTATTTATCAATTGATGGAGCATTCACTTTCATCAAATAATAGTATGAAATAGATCTCATTGTATCCAAAGTTTTCATATACATAATGATAGGGTTAGAAATTTTTTAGTAAGAGCGAGAGAAATCATCTATCCCTCTCATATCAATATCATAAACTATGTAATTGACCAAAAGAAGCAGAGTAAGTGAAATAAAACCTATAATAAAAAAATAAGACAAGTTGCAAGACATACTTTTAGATTTTATTTTTCTAGACAAAATTATTTTATATGTAGAAGTTTTGCTGAATATTGATGATCCTACATTTGAAGCTTAAGCTAAATCTTCTGCACCTTTAATCTAATCATTGAAATTATTTTGGTTCAGATCAAATTCTACTTTCTTTTTTCCTGCTTAACTTGAGGGAGTGATAATTAGAGCTATTTCTTATTATGAGTCTGCTCTTGCTGATCTTAGATCTCTTGTTGACATTATATTGTTTAAATCTTCACCAGACAAAAAATCCTATCTTCCAGCTTAAGCTGGTACACTTGTTTCTCTTCTGCTGCTAATCAATTGCATATAATTTTAATTTGAGCTTTGCTTTTATGATAATAATCCAAAAGTTTATTTTTTATCATTAATTTTGATAGTTTACTATGATTGAACCTTGGTAATATTTTCAAAAATAGAAGTTTTCAAATTTCCATATTATTTTGGCATATTTCTTTTTGAATCGCTTGATTGATTTTGTTTTTCTTCTTTTTTATCAGAATTTGCACTAATTTCTTGTTCAAGAGCTAAGCTATTAGGAGCTTCTTAGATATTTTCTTAAGAATTTTTTATGGTGAAATTTAATTAATTATCATATGATTAGAGTTTTTATTAAATTTCTTAATGACTTTCTAATACCCTAAATTCTATTATCTCTAAATATTGATATAAAATCTTATTATTCTACTCAACAGTTATTACCTTAAAAGTTATTTCAAAAACGCTATGAGTATTTTAATTGTATTAACTTATTGAAATATTAGACTAGGGCGGGTCTTTATTATTAAGTAAATAAAAGAGTGATTGCTATGTGCAATTATTTAAATCCATTTAATTTCTAGTGTACTTCAAAATAGGTATAAAATCTTCTATATTTTTTCCAACTTATTTTTAAAATAAAGTTAGATTCTAGAAAAAATTAAACGAAATTTTACTTAAATCTGATGTTTCTACGAAACGTATTAAATAATAAAATGATCTATTCATCCCTAAAATTATTCCATCTTTCTGCAAAAGAATGAAGCCAAAAGGTAAATACAATTGCTTAACAAGAATGCATATTCCTATTTCATTATTCATTGATTGAATCTTTGTCGTTAATCTAACAGGTAATATGAAATTTGACTCATTCATTACAAATCCAAATCTATCTTCTTTTATTATATAAAAAATTATCACTTATTCATTTTTGCAAAAATATAATTTTAGCTGATAAAGTAACATTATGAACAGACCAAGAAGAATAAAAATTTAATCACTATTAAAAATTCATATGGCTTTCGAAGCTTTGAATGGGAATTAAGTTAATAAGAAAGAAGTAAATTGAAAATTTATTTATGTAAATGAAAAGTAAAAAAGGAAAAATAATTGAAGAATTTAGTTAGAAAATAAATACTTGTGTTTAATAGATAATGTCTCTTTTATGGATCAAATTAAAAAGATTTCAGAATTTGTTTTTCGGTGGGAAAAAGCACGTCTAAATCAAAGTCTTTAAGTGTAGTATGTGAATGTTAAATAATACTATTAATTTATTAAGATATTTTTTTTATTTTAAAGGATTTTCCTGCAAATTAACAATAAATAACACCGTCATTTTGATTGATTAATTCTTTGTTTTTACCTAAGAATAAAGCTTAATTTCTTGTCTAGCGCTACTGCTCTTAAAAAAACTAAGTAATTGTTTGACATTTTTAATCAAAGGCTTCTAAGTAGATTTATCCAAGTATGTTAACACTTTCATTAAATTCAACAAATTTAGATAAAAACTAAAAATTATATTTGACATTATTCTTTTGTTGTAGTATGTCTTAGGAAATTAATTCTAGCTCTTTAAAACTTAGCTAGCTGCTTTGAAGGTATTCATAATAATAAATTAATTATTTTATGCAGTTAATTATGTTTCGCTCAAAATCTACTTTTTATTACTCAAATTAAATGACTTCTATCATTTCAAATTGATGATTTGAAGAATATTATCTCATAAATTGGTCATTGAATATTTTTGAGACCCAAAGTTCTATATCATATATTATAGATTATTCTTTTAAGCTTTGCTATGCTTTCTATGAATAACTATTTTTAATTTAAAAATAAGCTTTAAGACATACTAAAGGATCTTTGAGAATAAATAATGTAAAATAAATATATATAAAACTGGTTGTGATGCTTTTGTTATTGTTTTTTTAGTAGATATCTGAAAGTATGTCATGCATGTATCCAATCAAAAAATTGTATCTATCCTCTTCATCTTGCTCGTTTTATTACTTTACATAAGTCACCTAATTTTAATTATGAATGAATAAATAATTAAATTCTTGAATTGATTGATTGACTTCTGCTAATAACTTAAATCTAAAAATAAATACTGAATGGATTAAAAATAATAAGTCAATATTATTAAGTATGTGTAAGAGTAGGTATAAGTGCTTTTTATTTTTCTTTTCATATCTGTAATATTACTGTGGTTATAGTATTTTTTTATCTTACTAAAATTAAAAACGTTTTTTGTTAAAGAGTTTAGCTTTTCTTGTGTGAATATTGAAAAATCATTAAATTATTTGGATGATTATTTTGTATTTTTAGATGAAGTAGGAGTTTGATGTATAGAAGATTATAATTTACCTTTTTAAATTAATGGCAAAAACAGTCTTTATCTGATTGCTAGCATTATATTTGATGATTTGTATGAATAGTCTCATACAGAATTCCTTTTGCTCTTTTATATTCATCGTGAAAGGAAGGCAATTCTTAGATGACCATATCAAATATTTATTTAAGATTAGTACTAATCTCTTATGAATTATTTTGTACTAAGAATTCAGTGAAATTTTTGACTCTAACGCACTCTAAGATATGTGCAGTCTTAATAGATAAAGGTAGTAAAACGAGCAAAAAGAAGCCATTTTTTGAAATTTTGCTGAGGAATAAATCAGAAAGAAGCTAAGAGATAGAATAAAAGCAGAGAATTGCTGTAGAAAAAAGAAAAATACTTTGTATTTTGAGATTACAGTATTCAGATTACTTGTAATTGATATATAAATTTGTCAGTAAGCTTATGAATAGCACTAATTAATTTAAAGCTTGTATTTCAAATACTTAAATAAAGACGATTATCTAAAATATAATATATTTGAACTATATATAATTTGACGGGTTTTTTTATAAACAATTTGTGTAGTCAAAAGATAAACTCTAGCTGTGATATTCTGTAAATAGCCCTATTTATAATTTTATAGTAAAATTGTTATTATAAAATAATTTAAAAGCTCATTAATTTGTATTTTGCTATATAGTTAGTTACATTTATTCAATAGAGAAATCAATAAAAATAATAAATAGCAAATAAATTTCTTACCTTTTACAAAGGATATCATAAAAAAGGCAATAGATGTACATTATATCATAAACTCATACTATTATTATCCAGATTACTTTATACCAGACAGACAAGCTAATTAAAAAGGTAATTGAATAAAGTAGCGATAAAAGCCTATGTATTATTATAAAGCAAATATAGAACTCTCAGTAA
Source organism: Tetrahymena elliotti 4EA (assembly GCA_000231825.2). NCBI lineage: Eukaryota > Ciliophora > Oligohymenophorea > Hymenostomatida > Tetrahymenidae > Tetrahymena > Tetrahymena elliotti. The sequence continues at coordinate 334,960 of JH720317.1, forward strand.
AGGCTTAATTTTTGTTGAAAAAATAAAATAGCATAGCCTTCATAATAATATATGTTAAATAGAATATTATCTAAACAATTAGGAAGAAAATTTGGCTTTCATTAAGAAACTTTTCTAAGAAATCAAAGTTCATTATTAGAGGTAAATGGCAAAAATAATAAAATAATATTGAAACTATTGAGATGAATTCATTATTGCAATAGGCTCTATAAGATTGGCATACTACTTTTATGTAAAATAACCTAGCTCGATCTTAAAGGCCTTTGAAATGTGCCTGCTAATTTATTTGTTAAAGCGGCATTTTAATCAGATAGCCCTTTATTATTTTGCTAATATTTTAATTAAAATGAACTTATTTTTTTTTAATTATCATAAAATTTATTATTTACACAAGAGATAATTATGTTTTTATTTTTTTACTTTATTTTATTTGGTTTTTATGAAAATATTAAATCTCTCATACTCCTCGATATGATTAAAGTATTCAGTAAAGCTTAAACTTTAAACATTTATTTGATTTTGATTTTTTTTCAATAAAAACTCTTCAAAAAACCAGCTTTTTTTCAATACAAACAGTTTGTAATATTTTTTACTATTTTTATAAATATTAAGTGGTAGGTAGCGCCATCTCTCCAATTTAATATTATATATTTCTAATGTAAATGCTTGACATTAAAAAAATTTACTGTGTCTTTTGTGTTTTTTTGTGTTTTTAAATATTTTAAAATTAAAAAAGGGAATTAAGTTTTTAAGACAAGAATGATTAAAATTTATTTTTTGGATTATCAAAAACAAAGAAAATACTCTAAGATTAAAACCATTTTTGAACTTTTAAGCAATATTAGAATTTAAGTATGGAAAAAATAGTTCATTAAATATTTAGAGTTTTTTAGCTTAAATTACAAATTAGAAAAATTGAGTTTGATTTAAATAAAAAAAAGTGTGAAAGAAAAATAATTAAATGTTAATTAATAGTAAGAAGCACAAATTTAAAAGTTCATTAACCCATAATTAAAAATGTAAGGTCGTCTTATTTTATTAATAACACCATATGATTTTGTTATATTAGAAATACTCATGTAAATTTACTTTTTAATTAATTAAACATAAATAATTCTTTAAATAGAATACTATTTGTAATAGATTGAAATTATTCAGCATTTAAAAGTATTCAATGAAAGAAAAATACATATTCAAGCACACAATTTGTTCAAAATTTTGATTAATCATTTGGGATATTTGTTAAATAATACATTATTTTATAATTCCCAAATTTTCTTAATTTTATAAATATTTGTAATGGAAAAAATCTTATTTTCAAGCTTGAGAGTTTACAAAATTAAAAACTATTAAGATTTTTTTCATTTTGATTGATTATTTGAGTTTATTTACAAAATTTTATACATTTATTTTGAAAGAAGAAGATCAGAAATGATCAAAATGCTTTTATTAATTTTAATCAATTTATCAGTGAATAAAAATTCAGAGATTAACATCAATCAATTAATCAAATTTATAAATTTTACTTTGCCAATCAATAATAGTGTAAAAAGGAGTAAATGGTCTTTAAAAATAACTAATATTTTATACAAAATCAAAATAATACCATATCTTATTTTTAGTCGGTTATTTTTTAAAGATATATTTTGAATAGAATAGAAGGATAAATTAATCGTATCTATTTTAATTTTTCAATAAATATAATTAGGTTCTAAAAAAGAATGATTTGATAAGCAAAAAAAACTACTTTTTGACAAAAATTTATTAAATAACATAATATCATTTTAAGAATAGGACAATTTTTTTAGTAGAGTAGAGGAATAAATAAAAGTTTTTTACTTTTTGAAAAAAATATTATGATTTTAAGAAAAAATAACTCATATTTTATGAATAAGTTTTTAAATAGAAGTCATGTAAATTTATCTTTTTCATGATATTTTTATGATTAAACTTTTTTTATTTTTATTATCATCATTAAGATTTTAAAGAATAAGCAAATGATAAGTAAAAAAGCTCATATTTTATGTACAAGGTTGTAAATAAATAAATACAAATAATTTAACTACTTCTTAGTATATTATTTTAAATAATATTTAGATTAGATAGAATAAAGTAATATTTTAACTGATTTTAGTTTTTGAATAAAAGAGATGTAAATTATTTAATATTAAATTTTTAATTTATTATTTTTTTAATGTTTTTTGAAGAAGAGAGATAGATAAATAATGATTTTAGATTTTTAGCAGAAATATTAAGAATTTAAAGAAGAAGCAAAAAATAAGCAAAAAAATATAATTTTAAATAGAAGTTAACTCAAAAATAATGTATTATATTTTTCGTTGATTATTTTTTAACAATCTTTTTTAGAACAATAAAGGAAAAAATAAATAATGTCTTAGGTTTTAAATAGAAATCTTAAGGTTGTAAAAAAGAAAGCAAAAAATATAATATTTTATAAAGAAGCAAGTAGGTAAATAAATGTAAAATCAAATTTTTAGTAATTATTTTTTTTACAGCCTTTTAAGAATAACAAAAGGTTAAATTAATAAGTACTAACTTATATTTTTAAAATTAAAATATAAATTTTGTAAAGAAGAAATAAAAGATAAGCAAAAATCTCATATTTATTGAAGCAAGTAAAAATAGATAATAAAATATCACATTTTTTAGTGATTACTTTTTAAACAGCCTTATCAGAATATAAAAGAATAAATAAATGAACACTAATTTATTATTTTAAAATAAGAGTATATTAAGGCTGTAAAGAAATAAGCAAAAAATATAATGAATATAAAAGTAAGTTAATATAAATAATGTAATATCACATTTTTACTTTATTATTTTTTTAGCTGTCTTTTAAGAGGAATAAAAAGATAAATATATAAATGAACAAATTTTTTGTTTTTAAATAAAAATATTAAGGTTATAAAAAATGAGTAAACGATATTTAATAAAGAAGTAAGTTAATATAAATGATATAATATCTCACTTTTAATGATTATTAACAAACTTCTCAGAATATAAAGGGATAAATAAATAAATGATAACTAGTTTTTGTTTAAGGCTATAAAGAAGGAGCAAATGATAAGCAAAAAATCTAATGGAAGTAAGTCAATACAAATAATGTTATATTAATTTTTAGTTGTTTATTTGAGTAGAATTGTTAAATACAGATTTTAGTTTTTGAATTAAAGAATTAATTTAATATTGTTTTAATTCAAAAAACTCCAAATTTATTAGTTTGGAAGTATTTTTTAATAATAATACTTTAGAGAAGAATATCAACATGGAAAAGAGTTAATGATGATTTAGTTTCAATTAAATCTTAGTTGATTGCTTAGAAGAGCTTGTTCCAACCTACAAATATAGCTAAGCAGACAAATATTAGTTAGTACCAAAAAAGGATTAGCACAGTGTTAGCTATTGAATCTGTATACTCTGCTGCTACTTCATAGTAATATAAGTTTAATGCTACTGCTGAATTTTCAATCGCAATAACGAGGTCATTAAGTTCTGTTAAAACATCTTATGTATATTATAGTTACTATATTTACTATTGAATATTTTAAAACTCCACTGGTGTATATTATGTGTATTACATGTAAATTTAAGTGAATATATCTATTTGCTAAACTGCATAATTATAGCTTTATATGATTCCCTTTTTTAAAATGCCTTTAGCTAAGCTTTCACATGGTGTCCCTGTTGGGTTTTCCCTGAAGTATTTTGGATATTTTATCATAACTTAGCAAATGTCATTGTTTACAATTTTATTATAAAGTTCTTCATATAAAACTTCATTGTGCCTTTAAAATTATGGAGGGTATTGTAATTAAGTTTAGTAATTTTTCATTTCTTGAAAAGCCTCATATGAGTTTACCATAAATTAATAGTATTATGTTTTACTAGGGTCTTAATTGTTAAATATTGCTTAAATGTTATAATATTGAGGAGTAATTATTTATTAAACAACTACAATTAACTCAATTATAGATTTTTTAGAGTCTAATAACCATTCTTGCTCTCTCACAAAGGCACTTACTAACATAAGGTTTAAGATAGGTTGAAAAACAAAAGCGAATATCAAAATTAATCCAAGAATAATATGTACAAATTTTAATTTAGGGAGACTGTCAAATTAAGCAATAGAGCGTTTGCGTTTTTGTGAGAAATTTTATATTTGAAAGAATTACCTTAATTCCTCTTCTTGCTCAAGTTATTCATTTGAAAAAATGTTATTATCTTCAATTTACATATTACGAGTTCTATTTAGCTTATTCATCTTTTTAATAATATTTTTTTGAATGTATTCTACAAATTCATTCATTTTTTATATCTGAAGCTCTAATAAGTCGGGCCTTATTGAACCCATTAAAGATAGGATTTCTTCTTTTTATTTTACAGATAAATATTTAATGATAAAGAAAGTAATAACTAGTATAACAGCCATAGAAATTACTACTGAGAATTGTAACCAATAACTTTGATAAATTCCATCTAGAAAATCCTTGATATTTTTTTCAAAAAAAGCCTAAAAAGCAGTTTATTTACTTTTTAATTCAGGTAAATTTTCCCATTGAAAATAACGAACCCAAAGATCATTCTTGATAACAAACCATTTAGTATTGTAATAAAAATCCTTCATTACATCAATTTACTGTTTCTTCTAACTTCTGTAAATGTTAGTTGAGCTATCAATTTGTGTCATAAATTGAATCTCTGAAAAATATGAAGAAAGATAAGCGATAGATTCTCTATTTGCAAAAGTTTAAACCAATTAAAAGTAGTCTGCATCCAAATCACTCACACCTGATACAGCTTTTTCTTAAGCTGCTTTAGATTAGATATTCATTAGATTTTTATCAATCTATGGAAAATCATATTTTAATAAATCTTAAAAGCACATCTATCTTGCAACATCAAGAGTATTATACAAAAATTCTATTGGTTTAGTTATGGACTTGAATGAGGGTGAAAATAAGTCAATTCCATTTTAGTTAGTTATATATCCAATAATAGTTATTGCAATAAATATTAAGAGAGAGGCAAATCCTATTAAAATATAAATGTGGAGGTTTTTCAGACCTACTTTTGATTTTATTTTTTTGACAATCAAATTTTTTTCATTTGAGCTGCGACTTTCTCCTGATCTAGAAACACTATTGTTTGATGCATCTATTTAAAGATGAGACAAGAAGTAATATTTTTGCTTACTTTTTTCATTTTATTATTTTTTAATTAAATTATCTTTTCCTTTTTTTTATATGGTTGAGATTAATAGATCTGATTGTTGTTGCTACATTTATTGTTGTTACTGTTGTTTTTTTAGATTCTTAGGATTTTTTTAGATTTAAATGTATTCTTCTTTAGTTTAATTAATTGGAGAAATGTCATCTTGTTTTGGTCTTACAGCTTCGAGATAGCTTTATTCTTGATAATAAGACACAATTTACTCTAAATCTTATTTAGATTAAGTAATATTCATTAAATATTCATAAGACTTATCAAAGTTACGAGCAGAATTTTAAGGAAAATTTTCATTTCTTTATGTATCATCAAATCTATATAAAGATAGCTAAGACATGTTTGCTATTCTCAAATCTGAAAAAGTTTAATTTTTTGAGTTTATAGAATTTTAATTTTTGATTGCTTCGATATTAGTGGATAGCGAAGAATTTTATTAAATAATTTTATTTTCTTTTATTTTGTATTATTCTTAAAATGGTTTATCTCCATAAACTATCTGTGACTCTTATTTTTGATAAAGTTCCTAAATATCTAATCCAATTTAGGTTTCTTTAATATCTTTTCTTGTATGCAATTTATTAAACAAATTTAATTACCCTAACTTCCACTTTTTTTAGTTTGGAGAAGGAGAAGATGTTAGTTTTGTTTCATCAAGAGAATCGCTATCACTCTTACTTTCTAGCTATTAAAGAAAATTAAATGATCCTTTATCATTACCTTGGATTATTCTGTTAACATATTAAATTTCATTTTAAACTTCAGCAATATTTGAAATATTTGAAATATCCTTGATCTTGATGTATTTAAAAAGAAACTATCCATCACTTTCTCTTTGAATATAAAGCTAAAATTTTATTTAAAATACCACTAAAGAGTCACATAAACTCTATGCCTTTTTTAGCTATTAGATAGTATATTTCTCAATTGAAATTTAGTTTTTTTCATTTAATGCGCCTTTCTGTCTAGGTATTATCAAAATACTAGTGTAATACTATTTTTGATTACTATTTATATGTTCTTTTTAGTTAACAATACTCACTAGAGGTATCAGTTCAGTAATTTGAAATTGCTTAAGAGAATCTATATTGATTATAAATAAATAATTATTAAAAATCAGAAAGTAAATTTCTAGTGAAATAAATCAACAGCATTCACTTAATTTCACCAATTTACATTTTAATTATAATTACTTACTAAATTAAAATGAACATTTGATAAAATTAAATTGCTTACAATAATTACTAGAAATAATATTTACCATAAGATATTTTTACTTCCAAGCAATTTGAAATAAATTAAAATAAGCTCGAACTTGTTGCTTGAATTCCTCCTTGCTTTGAGAGAAGAATGTAATGACTTGATTTATTGAATTTCTTCACAAGATAACATATTCCTACTTCATCACCATATTTTTGGAATTTGCTAGTAGTCTTCAGAGGAAATATAAATCCCTTCTCATCCAAACCGAAATTCAATCTGTTTTCTAATTTGAAAAATTTGTATTTTTTCAATCAGGATTTTAAAATGAAAAGAAAAAGTGAGGCTGTTTGTTGTTTTTAAAATTTGAAGATAATGAATTCTGATATTATAATAATTAATCTGAAAAAATATGGGGAGATTATTTAATCAAAGTATAAATAAAACTGATTTTATTAAATAGAAATTTTACTAGTATTTAAGAATTGGCTTTCGATGTGATTGATTGAATTCAAACTGAATGCATTTAGTATAGAATTTATTTCAGTAGGAATAAATTCACCTAAGTTTCTCCCTTTTATGTTAATTGATATTGAAGAAGTACTGTCAGAAGAGAAGAATTAATAAAATTTATCTGTGACAAGATTCACACAACATTTGCCTTTTACAAAAGAACAAAAGATGACACATTAGTTTTCTGATATATAGCCTAATTTTTTGTTGTTGTTAAATTTGCTGTCTTCTTCAGTGTCTCCATATTATTTGAATGATTCATTATTGATTTCGAATTTCTACTAAAGATGGTTTATTTAATATTCATATTTCTCTTAACAATAGATTTCGTAAAAGATAGAGCACAAATCTTTTACTTGGGAGCTGTTTGGAGAGTTCCTCTTTAAATTATTTAAAATATTGATGATTTTCTTTTGTTTATTACATAACAAAAATGCTTTATCTTTTATTAGACTCAAATTAATTTAGTTCTAGCAAAGATAGTTGTAAAACAATCCTGTCTTTTTCATCAAACCAATTATTTTGATTTAAACACTTTTGTTTTCCTTTTCATATTATATGATTTACATCATATTAATACTTTAGTTTTTGCTTTATAAGTTAATTAGCTTATCACTGTAGAGAACAATCATTTAGCTTTAGATTTCATTCAAAGCTATTTTATCTGACACTGTCAATTGTTAATTATTCAAATTACTTTTAATGTTTTCTAAATTACAGTATGACTTAATGGGGTTATTAAACATTTCTATTACAAAATATTAATAACTAAACAAGATATTTTTATTAACAACACGATTTCTAGATATGAAATAAGTGAATGTGTTATCTATAAAATCAATTAAAAAATTCTTTCTCCGTTCTTCATCTACAAACTATTACTATTAGACATATTACTAATCCTAGATTTTTATTAAAAAAATTGAGTTAGTAATTAATTACTTACTCTTTTATTAATAGAACTATACTAAAATTGAAATAATGAAATTAGCTACATTGAAATACTTCATGCAAAAGCAAGGAAAAGAAGAATTGTTTTAGCATTTTTATTTATGATTTAAGTAAATTTATTCAAAAAGAGCTCCACTCTTATTTAGTGCATAATTGGCTTAGATATATGCTAATTTCTAAACTAAATACACAACACTAGAAAGGAACTCAGGAACATTGATAGATTTTTGAGGATCACTTATTCTAAGCAAACATTCTACTATTTTCTAATTGCGGTGTTTTAAAATTAACAAACCAATTTAAAAAGAAATACCAATTAAAATAATACTTCCTATGAATGAACCCTATTATGATTCAATAACCAAATAACAAAGTGAAATCACTAAAAAAATAGTTTGGTTTGCAATATTAACAATTTCAATTTGCTATTTTTAGAACTCACATCTAAATATCAAGAAGAATATTCTGATAATTTATTTTAGTATAACAAACAAGCTCAGTATGTTTGAGGAAGATACTTTATGCACAATAACCATGATTAGCATCAATAAGAAATTGATTTATCCAAAAAACTAAACTTACTTTTATGAATAATTATTGCTTAAAAAGCTATAACCAATACTTTGTCTTTCGATTAAATATCCTTTTTATAAAAGTTACAATTAACATTTTATGGTCAACAAATTTCTCTTTTAAATTTTTATATTAAATGAAGTGTAATATCAATAACTAACTAAAAATTTATTTACCAATCAAAGGAATAAGGGCTATGTTGATATAAGAAATGCCTTTAATAAAAGTTCTGCTGCCATTACTTTCAAACGCATAAGTCAAGGATACATACCAGCAAGGCAGCAATAATAAATATTGATAGAATGTATTAATTATTTATTGTATCTTGTAAAATATTTGCCATTAGATTTTCTTATTTATCAAAAAGAATGTTTTAACTATGGAAAGAGCCCAATATATAAGGTTAACAACAATGAATACAAAATTCATTAAAATAAATGTCTTTTAGTAATCTTTATTTGAGTTTAATTTTGAGATTCGAACAAGATCAATGAACCTATTCTCTTCAGTTAAGCTTTCATCATTGAATTTTAAATCTATAGAAAAAGATAGCTCTTCTAAAGTATAAATAATAAGTAAAGCAATAAATAAAAGCTAATTAGGAAGGTATGAAGAAAACCCTAATTTGAAAGAGATCAATATTAAATTTATCAAATATTCATTTCTCTTACTGATATTGATCTTTTTAGAAAATGATTTTTTCCCTTAACTTAAGAAAAGATCTTGCTTTTGATTATTCATTATTTTGCTTTGTTTGTTTTTTTTTTGTGTTATTTATTTTTTGTTTACTCTTTTTTTATTTATGAATAAAAATATCATAATTAAATTATCTTTAAATATAAAAGATCTTCAAAATTGATTAAAATTTCTTCAATGCTCGTGATTTACTAGTAAATTTTGTATCTTATCATAGCATTTATTGCTAATTAATTAAGGAAAAGTAAATAAATATTTCTTGAAAGGCATAAAAATTAATCTTACATTGAATCTTTGAATTTGTTTTTGCAACTTTAATCTTGAGATACACATACATATTCTTTTTACTACAAAAAATCCAAATTAATTCATCCAAATAAAATCCATTTACAACCAATTTTCCAAAATAATTTGGTAAGCTATTAATCCAGATTTATCTCAAAATAGCCAGAAACAGAAACAAAAAATTTAAATTAAATTGCTTAATCACTTAATTAGATGGCATTTATTTCCATAGAATTTTTAAAGACTAAAATAAAAAACCTTTTAATTGTTAAAGAAATCTCTTTACATTTTAATAGAAAATTTTCAAAACTTAAAAGCAATTTTTCTTATAAAAAATTATGATTAAGCGAAGATTTCTTATTATTCATAAAATTTTTGACTGTAAGAGCTTTAAAAATACTTTATCTTCAGCTCTTAAAAATCAAATATTTTCAACAAAACTAAATAATTTTTATTTCTGGGAATTTTAAATGCAGCTAGATTATAATTAGCCTATTTTAACTAATTTTGTGGATTTGTTTTTTATTTTGAGTATTATTTGTTAGGCTATTTCAATACAATACATTTAATAACAGAAAGGTTAATAGAGTTAGTTTTTTTATAAAACTAGATTAAGGATCATCTAACAAAATTAAATTTATAAAAAATTGTTAAAAGAATATTTTGTTCGTTAATCAATGATACCATTAATTAATTCAGATAAATTCTAATCAATTTCCAAAAAAAAAATTAAATTTTTATTTAATGTAATCAATTTTTTTAACAAAATTTGAAATAATACTTTGAATACCAATTAATTCACAATGAAAATTTATCATCATGATCTAAATTTCAATGATTTATTATTAATTATTTTCTATAACAATGGCTCAAAAAAATATCAAAAGAGAACATTAATTTTAGTTTCTATTCCTCCATAAGAAACATAGGAAACATAGGAAAGAGTAAATAGAAAAATTACTAATTACTGATAAAATGATATGCTAACTCAATAAGGTTTTTTTTTTTTTCATTCTTGTTTAAGCAAAATTTTTAAAAATTGGTCTAGATTCAACTTAGGTTTAAGAATTTCTTTTTATTTAAAATATAAAAGAGTTTTTAAGTATATTGTGAATGGTTTTTAATTGTATATTAAATTTAAAATATTTAACTAGAGTTAAAAATATTTACAATTCTCCATTTTTTTACAGTTTTATGATTGATTTTCTTTTCAATTTTAAATATCAAAAAATATGTATTACTATTCATTCATTTTTGAAAAATATTATTATTGGTAAAAATAGAATGAATAAATTTATCTATGAATCAAAAACCACTAATATTATTAAATTAAAATAAAAAATAATTGATTACTCCTAGTTTCATTAATAATCAGATCTTTCTATCATATATTATTATTCTTTTATTTAAAATAAATAATTCTTGAGAATTATGTATTTTTCATATAATGACTCTTTTTATTAATAATTTAACATTTTAAAAGTGATATTTTTTGCATGTGTTTTACCAGTAGAATTCAATTTTAAAATAAATATTCTTTTTATTTTACAATAATTTACGTTTATATATATATATATATATATATATATAGTACCCTAGGGTACTGCCTTAGTAAAGGCTACATACAAATAGAATACATATGCTTACGTTTAATGTTTATTTTTCTTTTTGCTTCATTTAAATTAAAAAATAAAAAGAAAAATTATTTTATATAAAAATTAAATTAAAAATAATTATATTTAATTAGTTTTAAAGCTAACAACAGCTTTTCTATCTTAAGAGTTATTTACGTTAACTTTTATTTAATTATAAGTTGAAACCTTTTTGTTTAAAAAATTTATCAATACATAAAAATCCTACATGGCTCTTAAATTATGCCATAAGAGTTTTTTTTGAGTTAAAAATCAAAGGATAAAATAATATCTTCTTTACCAAATTGAAAAAAATTTGAAATAAACTTGTTTATTTTTTAAAAATTTAAGAAAACTGTGTTTAATTAACAAACAAAAAAATGTGAAAGAAACATAAATTATTTAAAATATTTTTTATGATAGTTTACAAAAAGTAGTTTGATATTTTTCATTGAAAAATTGCTATTTTTTAATTTTGTAAAAGAATTTTAGCTTCATAATTACTATTAAAATACTAAAAAAGCTCATAGAATATTTAGTGAATAATAATAAGTAATTTTAGAAAGAAAATAATGTTTTAAATACTGCTTCATTTTGAGTAAAAAACTGATATTACCCTAAAATTTAGATAAGCTTTATTTAAAATAGGATATAATTATTAGAAATGCATTTTTACAAATTTATGAAATGTAATAAATTAAAATTGAAAAAAAATACCAGCTTAATTTATTCTGTTAAATTAAAAACAGAAAGAACTTTTGATAAACATAAATAATTAATTAATTTTACCCAAAAATGAGGCCTCAGAAACTGTAATAAATTATGAATTAACAAACTACTGATAGATATTATCTTACAAATTTAAATAGGTTTAACTAAAAATATCCCTTAAATCAAGTATTCAAAATAAATTTTTTAGCATTTATGAGAACATAAATATAAAATTATGTAACAAAGCCTAAAATAGAATTTTTGGTTAAGTAGAAATGTAAAAATATCTTTGGCCTTAAACAATAACGAGAATAAATTAAAGTATATGCTCTTTTAAACTTTTAAAAAGCAAAAATTCAAGAAAATTGATAAAATCATAAATAAAAATTTTATTTGAATTTATAAATTTTAAAAAAATTAGAAAAGACTTTATTCAAGATTCTTAAATCATATTTTTATTGGAGAAAACTAAAATGGTTTGAAATTTTTTCATTTTATTTACTTAAAAAAAATTATATTATTTTGTTGTGATTTGATATTTTTCTATTTTACTAAATTAAAATTTATTGAGATATTTATTTGTGTTCATTTTTAATAATAATTAATAAATTATAAAATAACGCCTTTATTGATTTTTTATGAAATTATTGACTCAGTTTTTTCTCTTGAAAATTAAAACAGAAAATTCATAAGTTTTTCAACAAACCTAGATATCAATCAAAATGTAAGGATCTGTTGATCAATAAATACGAAATCATAAAAATAGATGAAGAAAATCATTGTTTTTTTTCCAGCAAACATAAAAATAAAAATGTTAGTATTTATTGATGTGAGCTAGGTAGTAAAAATATATGAGGAATATTCATCAAAAATTTTGTGTTGGGTAGAAAATTGACGTAACTTTAACAATTATCTTTGATAAATATCAAGTCATGATATCAACCTCAAATTATTTTCAATTTATTTTGTTAATTGAAAATCAATAAAAAAAAACAAATATTTAAGTAGTTTTCATAAACAATTTCATCAAATTTATTTATTAAACAAAATAAAGCTTAACTAAATTCAACAAACAAGCAAGCAAGCAAACAAACAAACAAATATGTAATCTTAGTAAATTGAAAATATATTCACATTTTAAAATTTTTGGGAGAAAGTAAAGCCTTTCTTTATAGGTGGGTTTGCAGGGTTCCCAGCTACTGTATTAGTTTAGCCTATTGATACTGTTAAAGTTAGGATTTAGATTATAAGCGAATAAATAGCTTTAGGCAAAGCTAATGGAATGACCACTAATCCTATTACTGTATCAAAGCATGTAATTGCTAACGATGGGATTAGAGGATTATTCAAAGGCTTGGATGCCGCATTTCTTAGACAAATAACTTATGGTTCAACTCGCCTAGGATTATTTCGTTTATTGTCTGATACACATATTAAGAGAAATAATAGATTACCTACTATGTTTGAAAAAATAATGTATTCTTCTTTTGCTGGTTATGTAGCTTGCATCATTGGGCAACCAGCTGATATTTCTGTTGTTAGATTTTAGTAAGATTCTTTGTTGCCAGTTCATAAAAGAAGAAATTATAAGAATGTAGTAGATGCTTTGCTAAGAATAGTCAAAGAAGAAGGTTTATTCACATTATGGAGAGGATCACTCCCAACAATAGTTAGAGCTATTTTTATTAATATTGGAATGTTAACAACTTACGATGAAGTTAAAGAAAGGGTAAATGCTTATACAGGTACAAAAGATCTCTTTACTACATCTTGCATAGCTTCTTTTAGTGCTTGTTTAGTATCTTCTGTAGTTTCTCTACCATTTGATAACATAAAAACAAAGCTCTAAGGAATGAAAGCTAATCGCCATGGAGTATTCCCATATAACAATATAGGAGATTGCATGGTAAAATCAATAAAATCAGAAGGATTTTTAGGATTATGGGTTGGGTTACCAACTTTTGTATTTAGAATGCTCCCTCACTCAATAGTCACCTTATTATTTTAAGATTATTTATATAAATTATTAGCAACAAGCAAAGTCAAAAATTGAATATATTATTAATTAGTTATAGTCAACAAAAACTTCAAAACCCATTCTTATTCATTTCTATCATAAATCTTTATAATTGTATTTATTTTTTTATGCTATTTTTTGCTTGAACCTAAATAGTATTTATTTATTTTGTTTCCTTCAATTAAACAACACTCTAAATCTATCTGAAATTTCTTGTAAATTTTTGCATAATAAAAGCTTATACAATTTAAGGTTTTTTGTTAAAATGAATAAAATATTTTACATTAAAATATTAAATTTCCTTCTTTCCATAATATATATAGAACCTCCTACTGTTATCACTCAATTCATTTTATTGATTTTGTAAAGAAAATTATATGATAATTAATCTTTTTTTATTTACTTTTAAATTAACCTTCAAATTTTCATTAAAATAATATTAGTACTTAAAAAATAAGTTTTTAAATCAATCATTTTTATTCTTTGAAAAATTAATTAGAGTTGACTAAAAACAATCTTATCTTTCTAATCTCTAGATGTAAATCTAAAATACTCTTTCATATCAGTGAAATTAATATAAATGATAAGTTTTATCAAAAAATAGTCTTGAAACATATAAATTTATTTACAATGTTATTGGAGATATGCTTTTTAAATTTGGTCATAATTAATAACTATTATGAGGATATGCTAATTATTTAAATTTTTGTTTATATAAATATAAATTGAATAAAAAATATATTCGCATAATTTTATATAGAGTCAGATTGTTTTACTAACCGATTTGTTTAGCTTTCATCAAAAATATATCATTAATCTATTAAAAAAATCAGTAATCTCAATCACCTCATTTTAATGATAGTTCAACTAATCTTTTTACTTTCAAAAGTTTTTGATTTGATCTCAACACATCCATTTCACCAATTTGATTCTCACTTTTTAAAATTAAATTGAATTTAATAATATTGCAGGATATGAATAAGAGAAAAGAATGAATTATAACATTTATAATAAATAAATTAAAATTAGAAACACCAAGTAAACCAACCCTAATTAGTTACTAATAAATGAAAGTCTAACTTTATACTAGATTTTATAGTGTTAATATTAAAAGGAAATTTTTTACTTAAGATTAAGAATCAAAGTTTAGATACTGGAGCATTTTGCTAAGTCAGATACTAATCCTTTTGCTCCTATCTAATCAATATCATTATCTCTTTTTAATATTTTTAAAAATGTTGAAGTATTTAAAGTATGAGAAAAGATAGTGAATAAATTCAAAGCAATAAATAAAATTAATATATATTTTACACTTAAGTTAATAAATAGCTCATAAGTTAAATTCTTTGTTAAAAAATGTTTTATGAATTTTGAAAAATACTTACTAGAGTTCAAGAGTCAATGTTTTGAGATTAGAAAATTTTGTTAGCTCATTTCCTAATCGTTATGCACCCATTCCATCAATATGACTACTCCTATTAAAAATTAAATATTAGGTATTGAATAATTAAATATTTAAAGAAAGAATGTTAATAATATCATATTTGAATTTAATTCACAAACAAAAAAAAATTAATGGGTTATCGTTAATTAAAGTCTTTATTAATTTATTAAGAAAGAACATTTTTACCCTAAACCAAGAGTCAAAGCTTAGAGATTTGAGCATTTTACTAACTCACATACTAATCGTTATGCACCAATTTTCCCAATATAATTGCAACTTTAAAAATATAAAAAAAATAAATATTTAATAATTTAAAAACAAAATAAAAAGATAAAAATTTGAATTAGATTTGAAAGCAACCAATAAAGATTAACGAGGTAAATATCAATAATAAATTGTTGTTCGTAAATTTCAATCTTAATACATTTCTTTATTTCTTTGTTTATTATTCAAAAATGCATTAATAATATTGGACCACTGCCTTTACCTCAGATCAAGAGTCAAAGAATAGAGATTAGAGTATTTTGCTAACTCAGATCCTAACCCTTATGCTCCAAGTTCATCAATATCAGTCTTGCTTTTAAAATTTTATAAAAATATCAAAGAATAAAGAAATATTAATAAATGAGAAAAAATTTATAAGATGAATATCAATTAAACCCTAATATAAATTAATGTTTTTCAATTGAACAATTAATATGAAAAACTATTTTTACTAAAGGTAAAGGGCCAAAGTTTAGAGTTTAGAGCATTTTATTAATTCAAATGCTAATCCTTAAACACCCTTTCCACCAATTTTATTTTGCCTTTTAAAAAATTAAATATTTAAAGAATGAGAATCATATAAAATGCTTATAAACAAAAATAAAAATTATAGATCCAAATATCAATTAAATCAAAATTCTTTAGTTGCCCATAATTAAATATGAAACAATATTTTTACATGAGGCCAAGAGTCAAAGTTTAGAGATTTGAGCATTTTGCTAAGCCAGATCCTAATCCTAATGCTCCAACTTCATCAATATGATTCTTGCTTTTAAAGGTTAATAAAAATTAGAATAAAGAAATGTTTAAGAAATGAGAATTTAAATTTTAAAATAAAAATTTATTTTATTAATATCAAGTCACCCCTTCCTTATTAGTCCTTTTTAAAAATGAGCAATTAAAATTTAAACTCTGTTTTTACTAAAGATAAAGACTCAAAGTTGAGAGTTTAGAGCATTTGATT
This sequence comes from Tetrahymena elliotti 4EA, assembly GCA_000231825.2. Classification (NCBI taxonomy): domain Eukaryota; phylum Ciliophora; class Oligohymenophorea; order Hymenostomatida; family Tetrahymenidae; genus Tetrahymena; species Tetrahymena elliotti. The sequence continues at coordinate 351,453 of JH720317.1, forward strand.
AATTCAGATGCCAATCCTTAAGCACCCATTCCACCAATTTTATTCTAACTTTTAAAATATTATTAAATTTACATTAAAAATAAACTAAGAAAAGCATAATAATTTCTATTTAATTTGAAAATAAAAAATCTAAATGAATGAGATAGATATATATACCAAATTAGTTGTAAATTAAATTTTTTATTGATTCAAAAAGGAATAAGAAAAACTGTTTTACCAGAGATCAAGAGTCAACTTTTAGAGATTAGAGCATTTTGCTAACTCAAATCCTAATGCCTAAGCACCTATTGCATCAAGATTGTTTTCTCTTTAAAAATATAAAAATATTTATTTGAGAAAAGAATTAGAAAAACATGGAAATATAAATTAAATTTGATTGCCAGTTGTTCTTAAATTAAAAGTTTTATTTCTAAAAAACATAAAATTAATATTGAAAAACCTAATTTACTAGAAATCAAGAGTCAGACTTTAAAGATTAGAGCATTTTGCTAATTCAAATCCTAGCCCTTATGCACCCATTTAAGCAATTTTGTTTTTCCTTAAAAAAAATATATTGCAAAAAAACCATTTAAGAATAAGAAAAAGAAAATAATATGAGTATTTATAAAAGATAAATAAAATTTATGAACCAACCAAGCAAATATCAAGTAAACAAATAAATAAGAAAACCAAATTAGCAAGTCATTCATATATTAAAATCTTCATTAATTAATTCTAAAGCATAATAAATTTATTGAAAAAAAAATATTATACTAGAGATAAAGAGTCAAAGTTTAGAGATTAAAGCATTTTGCGAGTTCAGATCCTAATCCTTTTGTGCCGATTTGACCAAGATTGTTCTGCCTTTTAATAAAATAATTATAAATATACTTTTAATTAGGAAACATTAAAAGAAAATATTATAATATGAATAAAATTTGAAACAAAAAGTAAAATTTAATGAGCCAAATATAAATAAAAATCAAATTAATAGCTTCATTTCTTCAAAAATTCCTAAATTAATATTAAAGAAATATTTTTACATGAGATCAAGAGTCAAAGTTTAGAGATTAGAGCATTTTGCTAATTCAAATCCTAATCCCTACACACCTATTTCACCAATAATATTCTCCCTTTTAAAAATTATTTTGAGAAAAAGATAATCTTATGAATTCAATTTATTTATTTAAAAAAACAAAATAAACATTGGTAAATATTTTTACTAAAGGAAAAGAGTCAAAGTTTAGAGATTAGGACATTTCACTAACTCAGATCCTAATCCCTATGCTCCAGTTTAACCAATATCATTTCTTCTTTAAAAAATTATAAAGAAATATTATAATATTTAAAGAATGAGAAAAAGATAAAAAAGTGAGTGAATTAAATATGGAAATGTCAAATGAACAAATAATGAGTAAACAAAATTTTTTACTCATAAATTAATGTCTTTTTTAATAATTTATTTAAAAAAGCTTAATAAATATTTAAAAACTATTTTACTAGAGGTAGAGAGTCAAAATTTTAAGATTAGAGCACTTTGCTAACGCAGATCCTAGTTCTAATACCCCATTTTCCCCAATATTATTCTTGCTAAAAATGATAAAAATAAATATTAAATTAAAAAAAAATAAATTAATAAAAGAGATATCAAGTAAATTCCCAAATTAGTCAGCCAGCCAAGAATAAATTAAAAGTCTTTATTGATTAAAATATGTCTAATTAATATTGAAAAACTATTTTACTAGAGGTTAAGAGTCAAAGTTTAGAGATGAGAGCATTTAGCTAACTCAGAACCTAATATTTTTAGACCAAATTAGCCAATTGTGTTTTAACTTTTAAATGTATTAAATTAAATGTGAAATAATGAAATGTTTAAAAAATTAAACAAAGATAAAAAAAACAATTAAATTTGAAAAAAATTAATGTGTAAATAGAAAATAAACCCACATTATTTGCTCGTAAATAGAGCTTTTATTTACAAAAAAAAAATGGAAAATTTGTGTTTAAGTGTTCCTCTGCAAGAGTTAAATTTTATAGAAGAAATTTTTTTTAATTAATAATGTTACCCAACAAAAGAAGCATCCAGACTTAAATACTATGATATGTTAGAGTTTAATAGCTTTAAATAAATGAATATTAAAATCTATTTGAACTTCTAAAAATAAGAGTACATCTTTGAGTTTTGTAAAATATTTTTTATCCTTTTTCATGATTTATTTTTTTTATCTTCTTTTCGAAATTAAATAAAAAAGTAATTAATTAATAAAATTAAATTGAAATAAATAACATTTTCCAATATTAAATTGGTAATGTAAAATTTAGAAGGGAAGTTATGAATTAAATTATTTAGACTCTTAAATAAGATTTTAAATATTTTATTCTTCTCAAAAATATTTTTTTCACTCTGTCTTTTTTTTTTCCAAAATAAAAACATTTATATTAATTATCTCCTATTAATTTTGAATTTATAATAAATTATTAAATAATCTGCAAAACTAAAAAATATGACTAATTAAACTTTTTTCATCAAACATATAAGTATTTTTTTTACATTTAAGTACTACTTTGTGTTTAATACCATAATTCTTCTCTAACCTCTAGTGAAATACGAGGACTACCTATTTTTTATATCTTTTTTTTCAAAATGGTCAGAGGATTTTGAAGAAAACATGAAAAATAATTACTATCATAAATATTTGAAAATAAAATAAAAAATTTCTATCAAAAATGAATGAAAAATAAAATCATTTATCTTCAAAAATAAATAAAAAAATATTGAATCAATTTTTTTAAAAGATATTTCCCCAAAGAAATTTAGGAATAATTTGATTAGTCATTTTTCCCCAAAGAAATTTAGGAATAATTTGATTAGTCGACAATAAAAAAAATTTCAAATTGATTTCAAATTAATTTGATTAATATTTTTGATTCATTTTGCATTGAAAATATTTGATCATAGGTATGTATTTTAAGAAGTTAATTTAATTTTGACCATTTTTGAAGATATTTTAATTTTAATTATCAAGGCAGTAGAAAAATAGATACAGTTAAACACGAAGTAAGTTATTTGATATATAATACAATTTGTGAGTGATTAAGTAAGTAATAGTTAATATTATTTGAAAGATAAAACTCATAATCTTAAACAATAATCAACAGCAACTTCAAGCATACCATCAAGTATTCTTGTATCAGGGACTTAAACAGAAGCACCATATATAGAAGAGCTAGAGCTATTCTTAAATTTTTCAGGATTCTCTGCAACCTAAAAAATTAAATAGAAGATTTATAATAAATTATATTTTTTAATAATAACTAATTAAGTATTTAATTACTTCTTTGACTGCTTGCTTAAGATCTTGAATTAACTCTTTTATACGATTAGCAATACCATGAGTTATTGAAATATGAATGGCAGCAGGTTTTTAGATACCATTAAATGCCCATCCTTTCTTACTTAAAGCTCCTTCTAAGTGATAAATATTTCTATTAACTCCTTTTTTGTAAACAAGAGCAACAACAACAGTCTTTGGATTACCAATGACATCAATTTCTTATAATTCGGGTTATTCTTTAATAGCTTAGACTAATTATTTGATGCTTCCAGTGATAAATTTAGATTTTTCAACATACCTATTCATAAATATTTGATTAATTAAAAAATTTTAATAATTAAATTATCATTTACCCTTCTTTACCATGGATTTACATAGCATACCAAGCACCTGCAATGGGAGCTCCTGCTTTTGAGCCACAAACTGAAGGAGTAGCATAAAAACCACCTGGCCAATCACTAACAGATGTGTAGCAAGAATGTCTTAATTCTATGGTCTTAAACATGCATACAGAAACACCTTTTGGTGCTAATCCATATTTATGATGATCACAACTGATAGAAGTAACACCTAATTGAATAATTAGTAAATTAATAAAGATTTTTAATATCTTGAATATATATTAAGTTTCATGAAATATTCATAGATATTTTTTATTAAGTATATACCATCAACAGTAAAATCGAAAGGAGGAATTTCCAAATTGTATTCTTTGGCAAAAGCAACAACAAAGCCACCTAAGCAACAGTCTACGTGAAGACCTATTCCTTTAGATTTAGCAAGCTTAGCTAGTTAAGGAATAGGATCTATAGTACCATGAGGGAAGTTAGGAACAGATCCAACAAGCTAAATATTAAAAAGTAAATTAAAATAAAAGTGACTTTAAGAAAATAATTTTATTTGGAAAATTAAAATAAAGGCTTGCTTTTAAAAGATAACAATTACCATGATTGTGTTAGAGTTGATTCTTTTTTTGATTTCACTGATTTCAACAACTGATTCTTTGTTAACAGGGACTCTGATACATTTTACTTTTAAGAAATTGCAAGCTTTGTTGAAAGCAGGGTGAGCTGTAACAGGCATTACTCTAATATTTTAACATGAGTAAGTATTTTTAATAAAAAAGTAAATTCATTTATTACATGTTAGGTTCTGTTATGTTTCTATATTTAGCAGCATAATTTCTATGAGCAAGAACACCCATCATAATAGATTCAGTACCACCAGTTGTTGTGAAACCAAAGCCTTCTTCAGATCCGAATAAATTGCATGTCATTCTAATGATTTCTGCCTCCATTTGTCTAGCTGCAGGGAAAATATCATAGTGCATAGGGTTATGATATAAGAAACCCTCTATAAAAAAGATGGTTATTTTAATATACAAATTTCATAAAATTTAATAAATTTACTAGCAAACTCTGAAACTTCCTTTTCAAACTCTCTGTCATCTCCATATCTAGAACCAGATATCTTTCCTGAGCCAGAGAGCTTATCGTCTCTTTCAATCCATTCTTTAAATCTCTTTTAGAGGGCAGCTTTATTCATTCCTTTTTCATTTAATTTAGGACATTTTTAGTCTGTGTACTTATCAATAGTATGTTCAAGTTCATGTTCTAACTTCTACTTGCTCTTTTCAAGTTCTTTCTTGGCAAAAGGTACATAAGTTACAATCAATTTAAATAAATGAGCCTATAAACTGACATCTCTCTCTATGATAAAAAAATACAAATGATTAAAATTTAGATTTTTTGGAATATAAAAATGCTAGAAAGAAGTGGTTTTCAATACAGTTTTTGATTCTTTAATAAAAAAATTAATTATAATTCTTTTCAGCTTACTCTCATTATTTATTTTTAAATTAGAATTATGTTTTGAAATAATTTTCATTCACTTTTTCTCAAATAATTTTTAATCAATTTATTTAAAATTATTTCATTTTTAAATGCTTTGTTTTTTTATTTGATTCTTTCTTAAATTTTAAACTAAAATATGATAAGAGCTGCAAAAGAAATTATTAATTATTTTTTATTTACCTTTGAAAATAAACTAGAGGATGTTATAGATGGTTTTTAAGACAAAAAGAAGACAGAAGAAACCAATGACTATGAGAACAGATTGATCAAAATAATCTAAATCATTTTTTCTACAAAAATCAATGAATTTTGATTCATACTAGTGTGTGAAAGGATGAATTATATTGTATAAATGATCTCTTGTATATCTATAAGCTTCTAATAAATCAGAAGTAGTGAGACCTGTGATAAATTTGCGAACTATCTCCATAAATAAAGAAAGAAAACCTTTTTTTATTCCTACTTTTAGTTTTTATCCTACTTTAATTTTTTGATTTAAATATTTTTTTCATAATCTTGGATTATAGCTGGATGTTTTTAAACCACAAAATCTGCCTTTATGTATTACAATTATTTAATTTTTAAATTATTTCTGTATAAAAATACAATGTAAATGAATTATTTATTAATTTAAAAAAAGAATGTAATTCACTTGGCTAAGTAGTAATTAACTGAATAAGAAAAGTGATAATTTGATATATTCAATGTTGAGAGATTTAAATAGATTTATAGAGGATTAAGACTGCTTGTTATGGTCATTAATTTTATTTAGGTTATTATACTTTTGAGGTAAAATGCACTTAAATAGCGTCATTTTAAATTTGATAATAAAACTTTACAAGAGGTATGTCAATTATTAACAGAAAGTTTCAGAATGATTTTTAATTTAAAGGTGCATTAAATTAATTATAATGATCAAATTTAAAGAAAATTAATCGAATTTTCTTTATTCATTTTTATATGAAAAATTTCTTTTGATATTTATTTTTCTGCTTCATTCTGATGAGAAAAGTAAAGTTTTGTGTCAACTTTAACAATCCAAAAACAAAACTCAATAACTTTTTTGTGAATAAAACTTTCTCCTAAAAACAAATTAATAATTCACTCAAGATGTGTTTAGAAGTGTGTTCTATCTTTGATTTCTAATATTTTTACATTAAAATAGAATTGCTCTCTTCAAAGTTATCTTGAAATTTTAAGAAAAATTTATTTTCATCTAAATAAATAAAAAAGTGTAAATAAAAAGTGAGCTTTTGAAAAGTAACTCAGTGTAATTTAATTAATTTAAATTGTAAAAAATTTTAATCATTTTAGTTTAGATCTCTTCTTCTTCTTACTTTCAATATTCCAGTATAATTTACTCCTTCTAAAAGATTTTATAAGTACCTCTTAAATTTATAATAACAATTAATTCAGATTCTACTAAGATTTCTTACACAAAAAATATCTCAATTTAACCTGTTTATTCTATTCATTCTAATTTATATATCAAATATTCTTTTAGAATCATCTTTTTCAATTCGCTTAAAGAAGAAGCAAAGAAGTATCTATGCTCCAAAAACATATGTAATCATATTTTAATATTGAATTTTTAAAATGTAAAGAATTTCATAAAATATGGCTAAATATCTCTTTTATTTGCAAGTAAATTAAATCACACATAAAATCTAAAAAATAAATAAACAATGACCATCTATCCTTTAACTTATCTCTATGTTTATTTACAGATTTAAGTATTTATCCAAAAAAAACTAAAGATATTGTAATTATGATTTATTTTAATTTGTTAGTTTTTTTTGCTTTGATTTACTCTTCTTTTCTTTTAAAATAAACACATATTTGCTTTATAATTTTTAGTAAAAAAGGTAATAAGCATATACAAAATATGAAATTTACAAAAATAAAATATAATAATAAAATTAGGGATGTTTTTCATGTTTTTATTTCATTTTTGATAGAGCAATCTAGCGAGAATAACTTGTATTATATAATGGAAGTATGGGAGATATTGTGGATCTGATTTAGCAGATTCCAAAATGTACTTTTTGTCTTTATTTTCAAGTAAGTACATCATCTTGCTTGCCATATCTATGTAGTATTCTATAATATTCTTTTCTCCCAATCTAATAAGTACACAGTTGCGTTAGTTTTGAGTGAGAGAGCCAGATTCGAGCAATTCTTTATCTTTTACTACAGTTGTCTTGTATTTTAATATAAGTGGGATAAGCAATTCTTGTACTCTCTACCACATTTTGTGCTCATTTTCAACAGAGAGTGGGGGAGTTTTTTAGGGTAAAAAGGTAAGGCCAGGCTAGTTGGTTTATTCGACGTATTTTCTATGCGAATCAAATAATCTTCCAAGTTGATTAGGATCACGAATGCAAATAAATCTTAAATATCCTAAAAATCCAGTAGAATTTTATGTTTCGAAATCTTCATTAATTCTAGTTAAGCAGCAAACAGGGATACTGCCACCACCAATTAATTTTGCTTTGATAGGCAAAGTAGGATCATCTTCTTCTTGGTCAAAGTTGAAAACAACTGGAAGTTCATTGAAATAGTTAATGCCACGATAGTCATTCTATATTAATTAACGACCAGGACGCTCTTCTTCCTTTAATTTTTTAATTATTTCTGTGTGGTCTTATACATCTACAAAACCATAATTTAAAAAGAGTTTTGAGTTGCACTTGCTTCCATATGAGAAACGAATTTCTTGATTGCGCTAAATCTTTTTTAAAGCTTTAACTATAAAGCAGTTAGTAGCATCATCAAAGACCCATTCACCTTCTTCCTATCCTGCGTGTATATGATTGAACATATCTGCTAAAGGAACCATAACACTTGTTTTGACTTACTTTACTTGAACACCAAAAACTCTTGAATGAGAACAAAGGAAAGCCCAACGGAATTATTCAAATGTATATTCATTTTTGAATTCAGGAATCACCTAGCTAATTGCTTCAAAGTCAGATTTCATGTCTTCTTTTTATTCTTGAATGAGCTTTAAAGCTGCAGTGCCTTCTAAGTATGAAAGCTCTTCATCACTAAATAAAGCAGGGAAACTGCTAAGATCTGTGGGCAAGGAATCTATGTATGCCTTGTAATGAGAAGCATCTTTTTTCTTTTATTCTTATAACAAGAAAAGAGCAAAATAAGCATGCTTCTTTTAGACAAGCTTGATATCCTTTTCTGTCAAAATTTTACAGAAATTTGAAGAGCTTGCAATATCTAAAGTGATGACCTATTCTTAAGGAATTGAAATCATAGTCTCATCTACTTAAATAATTCTTTTTGAAACAACACTTCTATTAGAAGCACTAAGATATTTCAACTTGATATTTGAAAATTCTCCTTTGTTAGTTTAAATCCAATTCAAAAGATTTTCTGATTTCTTTAATGTTTCTTTATCAGCTTATTCATTTTCTTTATTTTGTTAATCGATTTCTTTCTAAATCTACTACTTTAATTTTAAGAGCTCTTCATTGCTTTATTCAATTTAGAGACCTTCTTGTACAGACTTAAGAGCTAAATCTAATTAATCTAACTACTAATGAGCTGATGCTTCTCTAACATATACCTAAATGTAATCTTTGTTCAAAGATTTGCAAATCTTGATATCTTAAAGAGATTAACTGAAGTTTTCTAAAAGATAATAAGCCAATGATCTATTATGGAAATAAGCATAGTTCTTATCATCAAACTTAATAGCTTAATTGTAGTATTCAATAGCTTTGGGGTAATTCTCTAACTAAAGCTAAACATTACCTTATTCCTTAAGCCTATCTCCTTCAGATACAGCCTATTAATTATTATTTCCCTTCTTTTTGTGAGACATTTTACTATTAACCTATTTATTATTATCTGTTTCTATACTTAATAGCCAAAATCTTAAATTTAGTAATTATAAATATTATCTCCTCTATATTAATATCTCAGTTTTAATGCTAATTATTCTATGATTTGAAGAGTACTAATTTATTTATCTCCACTAAAGTATTTTTTTGGCTTTATTAATTCTACATACTACAAACATGGAGTCAGTCAGTCAGTCATCTTTGTTTATTCTTATTCTGAAAAAAAAAATATTTATCACTAAATTAAATACAAACATAAAAATTATTTTCCAGTTTTATTGAAATTAATAAATAATTTCACAAAATATATAATAAAATTCTAATCTTTAATTGATCATTTAAAAATTTTTTTAGATCTTTTTGTTAGTTCATTTTAATATTATATTCTATTTTAATAATTTAAAATAATCCTTCTTAATCATCAAAGTTTTACTTTTTATTTTTGAGTTATTGATTCACATAAAAAATTGGAGAAGAAGTTAGATATTCTAGAAATAAGGAAGCCATCAACAAGGCCCCTTACTTCCAAACTCATATTCATCTTCTTCCCCCTCATTATCCTATAATTAAATATGATGAGATCTCTAAAACAATAAAATTTTGGTTAAAATTAATATCTGCTTAACCTTAAATTGATTTAATTTATTTAAATTTAGAGTTGATTATTTATTAGATCAATACTTATTCTTGATAATAAGATAGATAAAACTTAAATTGACTGTATTTTTCATATAATTAAATATGATTTTCAGTTATCATTTAGCTTAAAATTTGAAAATAAAATGATCTTTTAAAAACACTTCTTCAAAAATGTATTAAATACAATTCTTGAATTTATTTTAATTATTCATAACAATTATCAGTTTATATTCTCTAAATATTGCCATGAATCATTCTTATTGACATATTAATTCTTCAAAGGCTTTCAAGATTAGATATTAGTAAGTTTTTTCAAAGATTATTATGAAAATTTAAATGGGTTAGATTAATAAAATTAAGAAGGTATTATAATATTATAATATGAGTATTCTTATAAAAAATAATTTGATTTGAAGATATAGATTTAATCCATTATAGTATATGAATTTCTAAATGGATTGTAATAGAATGCTGTGTGGGTTTATATTATTTTCATTTGAGATCTAGCATTATTATAAATAATAATATTTTTTATTTTATTTGGAAAAATCTAATAGAGTTAATAAACAATTAATTAATTTACTTGAATAATCAAAAAATTTGTTTGCAAATATTTGGGTAAATAAATAGAAATAAATAAATAAATAAATTTAGTTATTATTAATGGAAGATTAAATCCAAAAAATATAGTTATTTGAAATAGTATAGAACTAGGAAGGTATATCGTTAAGCGTTACAAGTGAAGCTACTTTACTACTTTCAAAGTATAAGCATAATAATGTGTGAATCATATTTTTAGTTTAAAAAATAGATGAAATAATATCATTAAAATATAATATTTATTAAATATATCTTTAGATCTTACCAATATGCTGTACAAAGTCATATACACTTTAGCTTCTGAACCTTTTAAATAAAAATAGAGCAGATAATTTTATTTAGACTTAGGAGTAGCAAAAAGGTGTTCATTTTGTTCATTATTTGCAATGTCTTTTACCAAGAAATAATTATTTAAAATAGATATCTTTTTGATTGATAAGCCTATCCCAATGAAGAATGATAGCTTTATAGTTTTGTTTGAAATACCTGATGATGTTGTTTCAATCGATGCAAAAGATTGTAGAAATTCTTTATAATATATTTATCTTTCTTTGGCTTTGTACTTAGCTTAATACACACTAATTCCAAAGTAATTAGAATTTTATTTATTATTATCCAGCATGAAATTAAGCTTATTATTTATTCATTAATGCAATCAGAAATGAAAATTAACAAATGATTGAACTAAGCACATTAGAGATTACAAGAAGTTTTATTTAGGCTCTTAAAAACTCACAAAAAGAATAGAATGAGCTATATTCTACAATAGTAAGCGATTTTGATTAACTCAAGTAAGCTAGCTATTCTTTTAAAGAAAATATATAAAAATTTGTTTTTTCATAAAAAAACTATTTAGGAATTCTATCAAGTTTTAGCCTAGAACTATTTCTGGTAATCCTATTAAGGGAGAAATAGCATTATATATGATATATGAATTTTAGCAAGCTTATTCTTAAAAGAAAACAATTGATATAACTAAAACATTTGAAAGCCACTCCTTGATTTATTTTAATAAAATCAAAGATGACCTATTTTCTGTCTTTCTAAATAAAGTAGATCTTTCTTTCTTTCATTCATTCACTCAAAACTTAAAATAATTAATTCTATTATATTGTTGCAAAAGATAAAAATGCAGTTGAGTGAAAATAACTATCCATTTGACACTATCTTCATAGAATCTAACATAAATGAAACAAAAACAGATGTTTTACATGAATATGATTAAAAGGTTAGTGAATTCTCTTATCTAAAACAAATTCTTGCACAAAGAAAATCTCTTGAAGAAAAGATAAAATAAGAATATGAAGAAACAATCAAGAAAAATGAAGAAATAAGCGAAGAATTCTGCACCAATTTACTAGTTCAAATATATGAATACTTTAAATAACAAAACCTCGATCTCTTTACTGAATCTTAGAATAATATTTCAGAAACAACAATCATCGAGAAGCAATAAATATTTTAAGATTTCATTAAAATTTATATCAGTCATGCAAGGGGTCCTTTCAAATGTAATTAATAAATTTATTTTCAAACAAATTTGGTATTTCTAATTCAATTTTATCTTAAAAATGTTTTAATTTGACATTTCATGGCAACTCGTCTAGAAATTAATTAGATTTATTGCATAAAAAATATTAATTCTGAAATAGAATTTTAACATGAAAATGTCAATCGTTATTTTTTTTATTTTTGGTTATTTTTAGAATTTCATGATTTTTTATTCAACATTCATGGAGACAACTTATTAAAAAAAATATTTTTGTTAATTTTTAAAAAAGATAAATTGTTAGCAGAAACATAGACTAGATTTACTTTTGAGTTTTTTGATTAGTTTTTTAAGCACATTTAGGAACATTTCACTAACTAGTTGGTTGAATAAAAATAATAGCAAAGCGAAATTGAAGAAAGGTTAGTTGAATTAGAAGAGAAATTAACATTATCAGAATAGTAATATTTGATTGTTTGCTTTTTTGATGCTTATTTTTGAATTTATTACAGAAAAAGTTAAAGGCTGGAAGCAGAAAATGAAAAATTAGAAGAAATAAAAAAGGAAAATATTAAAGATTAATAGAAATTATAAGAGTATAAATTTGCAGAAGAGAATAATTAGAAAGAGATAAAATCATTAAAAGAGAAAATAGATAAAAAGTAGCAAAAAATAAACAGGTTGTAAGACGAACTAAACAAACAAATCTTAGAGTATAAAAAATAGAATTAAGAATTATCTGATAAGGATTTTAGATTGAAAGTTTTGAATGAGAAATTACAAAAGGTAGATGAAATGACAAAGTCTTTATTTTCATCAAATAACTAGATTTCATCATCTTTCAAATCTCAAAATAACATGCAGACTTAATTATAAGATTTCAAGGACTACATTTAAAAGGCAGAAAACTCTATCAACAGAATATCTTCTATTAGAGAATCTCTAAACTCTTCAGTAAAACTTTAAGGATTTATTATTTGCTTAACAAAATTTAATTTAATAGCAATAATTTGAGATTGAAAACATAGTCAAAAAGAGCATTAAATGCAAAGAGAAAAATCAAATTTAAGAGGATATTATGAAAGCAAGAAAAGAAGAAAGAGAAAATTTTGCCAAAGAAAGAAAGATTCTTGAAGATCAAATAGATTAGCTCACCAAAGATAAATCTGAATTATTCCAAGAAATTACTTAATGGAAACTTAAAGAGCTTGATTTCAATGTAAACAAAACATTTGATTATTCTAGTCAATATTATTATTTTTTAAATTAAAGAAACAAAAACAGTTAGTTGAAGAACTAAAATAATGTATTGAGATTGAGTAACAAAAGTACAATGCTACAATGGAAGTAATTATTGCATTCTTTCTTCTCTTGAATATTAAATTTTATTTTAAACTAAGTATCTCTAAGTTCAAGTCAAAAAATTCGAAGAATAAGGAGACATTATTTTCATTCTTAGATAGCAATTAGTTGAATCATAGACAACAGTTGGAGATTAAGAAATGCTTATTGATTTACTTTACCATTTATTACCAGAGCTTATCCTCTATATGAAGAAATAACAAAATAAATTATCTAATTGTTTGCAGTCAATCTAGCCTTATACCAATCAAGTAGAACAAATATTGAAATAAAATGGCTTAAAAATATGACTGTATTCATTATAATAATATTTAAAATATTTATTTTATGTCAATGATTTCTAATTTAATAAATAAACAAATAAAAATTTTCCAATGTTTGTTGTTTTATAATTATTATTATTTCTTCCTCTTTACAATACTTAAGGAAAATAGTTATTTAGGTTTACAAAATGAATAAAGCCTTTACTCATTGAAATTTTAAGTTTTGATCGAATCAATATTTAAAACAAATTTTCATACAAATGATAAAATACCTTTATGTCATAACAAAAATAAGCAATGTCATTTGAAAATAATTTGTTTTTTTAAAATTATAGAAAATAAATTATTTCTTTTTGAAAATTTTCATTCTGATTCAATTAAAAAGATGTTGTTTTAAAAACTAATAAAAAATTTCCCCCACCGGGACTTGAACCCGGGTCTGAAGGGTGAAAACCTTCTATCCTAACCTGCTAGACTATAGGGGAGACATGTTATTACACAAAATAATTTCACTTCTATCTTTATTTTCAAATTCTAAATCCCAGCACCAATTCCAATTAGATTTTTTTTAAATATTTAGAGAATAAAATTAAAAATAATTGTTTAACACAAAGGCATTTTTTGAGTTAAATTTAAAATAAAATGAAAATACTCTCTAAATTGTTAAAATATACTAAAGAAATATAAAAAAGTTAGCCCGCCGTGGGGCTCGAACCCACGACCACAAGATTAAGAGTCTTGCGCTCTACCGACTGAGCTAGGCGGGCGGTACAATAAGTTAGGCTAAAATTACTAGGAACTGCTTTATTTTTTGATTTTTAGGAAATGTAATATTTTTGTAAAACCGTTAAAAATTAATTAACTTTTTTGATTGTAGATTATATAATGTTTATGCAAAAATCAATGATTCATATCTAAATAATCAGTGTAAGCTTTGTTTAAAAACTAGATTAGATAGATTTTTAAGAAATTATTTAAAACTCATCAAATGTAGATTTTGGTTCTGGTTTTAAGTCTAAAATGAAAGCAAATATTATTTTTTTGGACTTCAAGTAAACAAGGTGCATGAATTCCTCTGAACACAAATTAAAAATGTGGAAATAAGCTAAGATCTGAGAATTTAGATTCTTGCTTGTAAAGTTCATGAATTCGCATAAAATATTAGCTCCAGTAGATATATAGTAATTGAATGATATTTATTGCTATAAAAATTGAGCAGGTAATTATGCGAAATAATTATAAAATTCTATGACTTATGAATTTTTTAGACAAGAACAAATAAATTAAATTGTTAATAAACTAATATTATATTCAGTAGATAGATTTTAGATTTTTCGACATTCCTTTTATTTAAAATGCAAAATTAACACTATATTTTCATAAATAAGAATGCGAATTACATTACATATACGATTTATTTTAGTAATTTATATCTAACTATAACATTAGATACTCCTAATTATTTTAATAATATTTAATAAAAAGGTCAGCAAAAAAAAAACAAATAAAAAAACAAACACAATTAAAAATACTATATAGAAGTAGATTTTACATAACTTTTAGTTTACATTATGGGTGGCGCAGTTTCTAATTGCTCTTGCTAAGCAGAATCAAGAACTCAAGATTTTGGTTCATCTAACATGAATCCTAAAGTATCTGCCTACAATTCTCATCAAGAAGATTAACAACTACATGAAGAAAAGATTTATAAGGCTGACCCTTAGATCATTATTACTTAGGCAGTAGCTCCTCCTCCACCTCCTTCTGGACCAAAAATCTATGAATTCATCAACAGCTATTCTCAAAGAAGATTTTAATAAGTTTAGAGTGAGCTCAAGGAAAACTAGCTCTTTTTTGACAGCGAATTTCCTCCTTCTTTAGACTCTCTTACCAAGAATTCTACCTAATTTCCAGAGGCGATTAACCTCGAATGGCGTCGTCTGAATCAAATTTTCACAAAGGAAAAGATTCTGATTGATCCTTCTCAACAAATAAAAATAAATACTTCTTCTTCTCTTCTTGGTTAACATTATGCCCTTTCATTTGCTATGGGAGTTTTAGGTTTTCACTCTGAGTTGATTAAATTACTTTTTGAAATGGAAGAATTTAACGAAAAAGGAGTTTATAGTGTCTGGCTCAATTTTAATGGAGATTGGAAAGAAATGATCATAGACGACTAATTGCCTTGCCTAAACTCAAAGAGTATTCCAGCTTTCATAAAACCTCAAGGATTGAGTTCTAGTGGATCTTCAACATCTCCAGCTACTAAATTTGAAATATGGGCACCTCTTATTGAAAAGGCCTATGCTAAATTATACTAATCATATGATAAACTAGATATAGGAACTCCAGAATAAATAATCACAGATTTGACTGGATCACCATATAAGAATGCTTAGACAGTTGATGATAAAATAGCTTGGAAATTCATTACTTCCAACTTAGAAAAAAAGTACATCCTAACTGGAACTCCCAAACAGCCAACTTCTTCTACTCTGACTGTAACATCTACAAATAATGTTTAGGCTTCTCCATAAAAAGAATAATCTGAGTAGAGCAAACAAACTATGGCAAAGTTTGTAGAGATTATTGATGCTAAAGAAGTTGAAGTAAACAATTTTATCAGGGAAAGAATTGTTAAAATTAGAAATCCTCTAGGACCTTGTGAATGGAAGGGTGATTGGAGTGCTAATTCTTCAAAATGGACACCTCAAATAAGAGAAAAGATAGAAACTGCAGAGGAAGATATCTTGAATTAGAATCATAGCCAAACAGACTAAAATGTAACTTGGATGCCTTTAGAGAGCTTCTGCAGCATGTATTAATATATCTACTGCAATTATATTAATCATAATTATTAGTTCTTCTCAAGAAATATCATTCCTTTTGCTCGTTCTAGTTTGCCTTAAAATAACGAATTAAGAAACAGTGGGATATTCAATCAAAATAAATTGTATATTATCCCAATTGAAGTAAAAGAAGATAATACTCATTTATTTATTCAATACCACTTAGCAGATAAAAGAACATTTTATAAGCAAAAAGGTAGTTTATCTGATAACCAATAAAAGAATAATGCTTTATAATACCCTCCTGTCAACTTTTTCTTATTCAAAGGAGATGAAGAAAAAGTTACAGAGTACATGAGAGAGGAATATTTCTATGAAAGAAATGGGTGCATTGAGAATACATTTAGTAAAGGAAGTTATCTAGCAATATTAAATGTGAAATGGGGTTCAAAAGAAGAATCTAAAAATGGATTATAAATTTCTACTTATAGCAGCAAGAGAGTTGAGATCAAAGAGCATTTGACAGATCAAAATAAAATAGATAATGCTATTGATCAATGCTTAATGAATATCCCACCAATAATGAGTAAAAACATTCATAAATATCCAGAAGATCCTGACCACTTAGAAAGATTCCATAATGTAGCTCTAGGATATTCTTACTATGTATACACTAACAGAAGCTAATCAACATCATTAAAAGAAACAGGAGTCATGACTGATAGAAAATTCTTAACTATCTGCTACCCTCAAACAAACTCAGACACATTTACTATTGAGGTAAAGCCATTAGAAAGATAAATAGTAAAGTATACCATTGATCCTGAAGGATTAGGATTATACTAGGGTAACCTTTAGCATCACACTATATTTATCTTTAGTAATGAAGATCTTTACCCTTTAATAAAAGGTGATTTAGCTAACAAATAATATTAAGTTGTTGGTGGTTAACAAACTGAAGTAGAATTTTATCAGCATTTATTCCAAGGAGGACTCGCAATCTTTTTCTTAAATAACAGCAACAAAACCTATTGTGAAGAATTTAAGGTTGAATTGCACAATCTTGGACCTACCAATGATGGTTATACTTCAAATTAACAAATATCAATTTAGGTAGCCCCAAAAAGAACTAAATTATTTGTTTTCCCTCAAATAGACCCAGTTATCAAACCATCTTTTAAGTTCTCTTCTATATCAAAGAGTATGAAAACAGATTGAACATTTTAATACAAATTTAAAATAAAAAGATATAATAACTTTCATAAATATTTACATTTAACACTTATTCAATTACTTTGTACTGCAAAAATTTACTTTATAATTCCAAATATACTCCTTTTCATATTCTTTCTAAAGCCAAATTTAATCTTTTCTTATATATTTTAACTATTTATAGATATATTACCACAAATATCTTTTTAAAATAACCTAGGTTCAAGATTTTCTACAAATTATTTTTTAAGAATTTTAATTGATTAATAAAATTTGAATAAATCAGCTCATCAAATCTTTAAAAACAACCCTACCATTTTTAATATTTAATTTAATAGAAAGAATTGAAAATGTGTGTATATTTGTACTATTTTTTAAATTAATAAAAAATATGATGGATATTTATAATTAGTATTTAAATTATAAAATATTTGTAAAACACTAAAAAGGTAATAGTATACTTAAAGATGCATCATATAAAACAATAAAAATGTTTGGTTTAGTGTATGTACATAAGAAGTAAGTATCTTTTACCACAAATTTAGTATGGCAAAACAAAAAATAAAATAGGCTGAAATCAAGAAAAGAAATAGATATCCTTATCATTCATTACCTAAAAAAAGATTTCAGTCTATTAAAAATATGTGAATTTGTGAATAATTTACATTATACTATCAAATTATAGAAGAAGAAGAGCATATTAAATAGAAAATCAAGCAAAATTCAATTAATTAATTAATTAAAAATTAATAATAGCTAATTCAATTAAAGGAATGAACAAATTGGTTTTATCTGCTCTTGTTTTCTCTCTTTTCTTTTCCTAAACTTTGTGCTAATAACCTTGTTTAGAAAGTTGCAATACCCTTTATACTGGTTGCGTAAAACAATCTAAGAATTTCTTAGATTATTAACAAAACAATAAGTGTTAAGGAAAGAAACTAGCTTGCCAATAATTATGTGGAGTGGAAGAATTCTAAGAAAATACAGAAAATGTTGAAAGCAAATAAATTTTGACAGATAGTTCAAAAGAATACAATATGATGTAATGTCTAGGCCAATGTAAGAAAGATATGTTTAAATGCCAAATAGGATGCAAAAGTTTAGGTGCTAAATGCAACTTTGATTGCGATTCAACATACAGAAATTGTTTAGTTGTATAATGTCAATCTTGAAGAGAAAAGATAAAATTTGAGTAAATAAGATGAAAATATAATTAAAAATATGGTTAACAAATAATCTATATAAACAAATAAATAAACTTTAATTGAGTTTGAAAACATTTTAAAAACTTGCATAATAGCATTAAATGTTATAAGTAAAACTTGTTTCAAATTGAAAGAAAATATATATTAAGTAACAAATTTTATATTGAAAATTATTTATTTAAATGTCAGGCTAATATCAAACAAATATTCATCTATTTATTGACCCTATTACCTCAATTTAATATCTAATTCCATGCAAAACAATTTTTCAAATCAAAATCATAGATTACACATTTAAAAGTTTATCTCTAATCGAATAAAATCAATTAAACCAAATATCATTTTTTATTTTTTGCACTTAAATTTTTTACCCAACTAACTCTGTTTCAAAAAATTTGTAATTTGATTTCACATTTATTTCATACATTCTTTCATGAAACAATGCAGAAACAAAAGTAAGTAAGTACCAAAAAATTAGATAAATGAATTAAGTAAATCGAACAAGATCTTTAAGATTTACAGTTGATATTTTTTCTAAATTTTAGAATGAAAATCTCAAAATATTTTTAAAAATATCCAAATTTATTCTGACTCACAATTTATTTTCATTCGATTTTTCTTATTTTAATGATTTTATATTAAGTGATTAAATATCTTAATAAGCCATAAAAATTTCATAAATACCTTTCTTCATAAACTTTTTTTGGCTAAAGTAAAGTTTTAGCTTACTTCTAATTTTGATCTTCTTTAAATACCAAATTATTTAATATTACTCAATTTACCAAATATTCCTCTTCAAATCAAATTCACAATTCCAAAATTTGTTTTCCTCATTTAAATTTTTTCAAAGATATCACCATAATATTTTTAATTTATTATTATAGAAAGAATCGCTAATATCGAACATGAGAATAATCTAATTATTTTAACTGTATTAAATGAAAAAACATTCAAAATATATTAATTTGATTTCTATTTAGAATAAACTAATTGTTATTTTAATTTCATCAATTTAATTTCTATTTTCATTTACAAATACTATTTTAGTCTTTTTATTTCAATTATTATTTTATTAAAGGATATGAAAACATTGTTATAGAAGAATGATAATAATACATTATTATTTAAATTAATTTTATCAAAAGGAATTTTAATAAATTAATTTATCAAAAGGAATTTTAATAAATTAATTTTCTTATTTATCAATAAAAAACAAAGAAAAGATAGAAAAAAATATTTCCCCCACCGGGACTTGAACCCGGGTCTGAAGGGTGAAAACCTTCTATCCTAACCTGCTAGACTATAGGGGAGACATGATATTAAATGAAATTATTGAAATAACTTTCAAAGATTTCAACTTCTCAAATTTAAATTAAATGAAGTATTTTATTTAAATTGTTGATTTTGACAAAAACCTTTGTTAATATAAAATAAAAAAACTTAAATGACAAATTTCCGTTCTTGAATCATTTCTAAAAAGTAAAATTAACTCTAAGTTTATTAAAAAAAAAAAGATTAGCCCGCCGTGGGGCTCGAACCCACGACCACAAGATTAAGAGTCTTGCGCTCTACCGACTGAGCTAGGCGGGCGGTATAATAGAGAATAAAAAAATAAAAAATAACTTCGTTATCTTTTAGTTTTTGTGCTAAAATTTTTTCAAACTAAAAAGAAATCTTTCTTGATTAATTTTTTGAAAATAAAATCAAAAAATAATAAAATTAAAAATTATTAAAAATCTTATTGTGTTGATTTAATGGAAATAAATATCCTGAAAAACATAAAAATTTATTTAAAATTATACTCTAAAATATTGTCTTGGTTTACATTTTCAAACTTAGTTTTCCTTCATAAAGCACTAAAACATAAAAACTTCAGAAATTAGAAAAAAATTTTCCTCAATCAAGGATTTTATGAAGAATATCTTTGAGTAATTTCTCTTGACATTTTTACTCGTTTTTTAATCTAACAGTGATGATCTTTGTTGATTAATATTTCTTCATTAAAACTATTTAAAATTACCAACTTAAAAAATTCATACAAATAAAATAATTAACTTTTTAAACTTAAATGAAATCTAATTCAAAACAAATCATATTTGGTTGAGGTTGATTTTAAAAACTTTGCACTTTTAAAATAATTAGATATTTTTAAAATTTTAAATTGGAAAAATACAATTTTTTTTCATTATATTATTGATAATTTGATTTAATCTAAAGTTATTTAAAATCATCATTTTACTCTCAAAATATAATAAAAAATAAATTAAAATAGAAAGAAATATATAATTTGAGTAAAAAATTACATCTGGAAAAGAAAAAAATGAAATAAGCTTGATAATTTATTCGTTTTTTTAATTTGAAATTAAATTTATTTTTAATATCTGTGATACTAAAAAACAATAATTTTTTTAATTGTAACCATGGGTGTTATTTTCTGATTATTTTTTTAGTTGATGTTAAGTACTAGTATTCTTTTATTATTATTCGCACTATGTTAGGTCTATTTTGAGAGACTATTACCTGTTTGAATCGACTTAAGACTTATTTTGGAGAAAATTTATATAAAGAAATATAATCAACTTCGTCATCAACATTTTGGATGTATATTTTTGATGCAAAATGCAAAAGAATATTTTACTCCCCACAAAATATATTACATTAGAATAGTTGGAAAGTTTTAAGTAATTAACAAGAAGGTAGGTAAGGTAGTTCATATTAAATGAATGAATTTCTTCTATTGGCTCTAAAAGAATTTCACATACCCAATTTTTTTATAAATAATTGTTATGCATCGAATAATTAGAAAAGAACTAGCTTTTTCACTTTCACTGTAACTCAAATAATTAAACAAAAATAATAAAAAGAAAAAATTGCACAGATTAAAACAATGAAGAAACTATTAATTATATTTATTTTTGCTGCTATTTTCACTCAATAATCTAAAGCTGAAGCTAATGATGATTGTCTATAAACCTGTAACATCTCCCATATACAATGTATTGGTCAATAAGAAAAATTTAATGACTACATGATTAGAAAGTAATGTGAAGGCTAAAGAAGTGTCTGCCATAAATAATGCAAAGTTTTAAATTCTGATTTTGATGTCTAAGATCAAATCATGAATAATATATTAAAGGCTAAATATGATGATGACGATTTCGGCTGCTAAGATAATTGTAAAAAATCTATGTTCAAATGCTAGATTAATTGCAAAACTCAAGGACCTAAATGCAACTTAGATTGCGAAGTAAAATATAGAACATGTCTTTCAGTTACTTGCTAACAATGAAAAAACTCTAGCTATATATAGATTGAATATGAACTAATAAATAAAAGAATATATCTTTAATAAAATATTATCTATAAAATATATATAAATAAACGATTAATGAATATATAGATAAATTGTTAACAAAATAAACAGTCTAATACATTGTCATTGTCAAACAATTATTGTATTCCCTAAAAATTAAATTTTATATTAAGTAACAAATTTCTTTTCAAAACTTATTTGAATTTCAGGCTATTAATTTTATGATTTTGATCACAATTTATTCAGATCTATTCTTTTTACCTTTTATTTGCTTTGTTTGTAATTTGAAATACACAAATTTAGAAATAAATCAACTCAACTCAAATCAATTTTATAACTTTTATATGAAATCCTGATTACACTTACATTTATTAATTCTTTTCAAAACAGATAAATAGATAAATACAGATAGATTCTCATTCTTCATTCAAATAATTCAAGAGTTAAATCAGTTAAGTATAATTAATGAATTAATTCATTTGTTCAAATTCTACCAATCTGGGCTAGATCTTTTAAATTTTAATATCTTTCTCTGAAAATAAACTAATCTGATCTGTAAATTAAAAAAGTCTTTACTAAAATCGAAACTACTTATATTATTTGCTTAACTTTTCTAACTTTGTTTATCTAGTGGCAGAAACTGTTAATTTATTAACCACTAGATAATATTATTTAATTTACATTAGATCAAAATAAAATTCATTGCATTTATTTTGTTAGGAGTAAATTGTAAAATAATTTAGTATTTTACTTGTCAAACAAAAATACCATAAGTTTCTTTATTAAACATTCTTTTGGTATTAAACAAGAACTTTTTTATTTGCTTAATTTATTCCCTTTTCAAACATAATTTATTGTTAATGTGAAGATTAATTTATTAATAAATAAAGTAAATTTCTATTATTATTGAGTAATAAATAGTGTTTAAATATAATAATTGTTTAATTTATGAGAATTTACATATTAATTTATTTCTCTTGAACATATAGCTTTCTTTGTTTCATTTTATTTTAAAAATTAAAATATAATTTTTTTAAGTTTTTCAATCAATTTAAAAAGCTTTTTATATACTGTAGTAACACTATTATAAAACTCAAAGATGTTGATATTAGTTTTTGAAGATAATGCATTAGAAAAATGTTTAAAATGGTTAAAATTTTAAGTAATTTAGTGTAGATTATTGAAAAATTACTGTAAACATAAATTGAGCAAAAGTTATGTTTGAATAAATGTTTTATAAAAATTCAATAAGTGTGGATTCAATTTTTATAAGATATTTCAAGACTTTAATTCTTTCTATTTATTGGTATTGTTTAATACTTAAAAAGAATTTTAAAATTTAAATTTAATATAATAAGCTTTTGATAAAATTCAAATATTTTTGAAAAGATATTTTATTTCAAAAAAATAAAAAGCTATCTATTTTATTTATTTAGATTATCTTCGCATTCAAAAATTATATTTAGATATTTTTTAAAGCTAAAAAGTTGAATTTCTGATTGAATTAATTTATTTTTAATAAATGCAATATTTGGCTTAATTTATGGTTCTAAATAAATATTTTGAAATAATTAATTAATATTTTTTTCTGCGTATTAAAATGGAGTGTTTTGAAACCAAAATCAATAAAAATTAGTGTACTTTAAAAATAAGAAAAAGGGATTAAAATTATTTAGTAGATTTATCAAATAAAATACTACATAAATAAATATATTTTTATGGACATACTCTTATACTGTTGCCAATATTTTTATAGAGTGAAATTAGATGTAACAAATAAATTTACACGCAGTTAAGAAAAGGTGTTTGTTCATAAAGATTGATTTTCAATTTAGATTCTTTACTTGTATACCTTTCTAATAGTTTGCTCGTTTTTTTGTTTGTTTGTTTGTTTGTTATTGGTTTTGATCAAATAAATAAGTGAAACAAATTGTAAAGAAATAAAATATTTATCCAGGTAAAGAAATATTAAGAAAATTGGTTATTAAGTAAGTAATTAAGTTAATAAATAGATTGCTGAAAATACCATTGTTTGCTTAATGGTATTATCTATTTATTTAATAGTTTCTTGACCATTAAATATTTAGCTATCTGAAAAGATTTTAGAGCTCGGATTTTTTTTGCATACAAAATTATGATTGATTTGCTTTCATCAAAAAAAGCAATTTGTTAATTAATAATTAAACTAAATTCAAAAATTTAAGATTAAGATATTTTGGTGCGAGCAAAGGCTGTCTACAATTTTTTTCTGGTCAAAAATAATTAGACGCCTTGAGAATAAATAATTCATATAAATTAAAGATTTTTTTGTTTGTGTTTTTTTTTGTTTGTTTGTTTGCTTTTTTATTGTTTTTAATTTTAAGAGTTTGAAAGATATTTTATTAATTTTTAAAAGATATCATGAGATATGTTTTCTATGAATATAGAAATCCCTTTTTTGATAGATTAAAAAAATAATCAGATTATCTATCTCATATTTATTGTGTTTCTGATTAAAATCTTATGTTTTTATTAGTATTCCTAAATAAATGTGTTTATTATTATTATTAATATGATAATTGATTAATTATAAAGGATATTTTCTTTGTTATTAGCAATTTAATCTTAATTTGTATTGCCTTTTTTTAATGTTTTTTACCTAAGAAATGTATTTATTGACTGGTTGATTGATTGGTAGGTTGATGATTAATCTTCATTTTTATTAAATAAGTTAACTTAAATAAGAAATTTAAAGAAGTGTTCAGCTTGTTAATCTTGTAAAAGCATGCTTCTGATAAAGTACCACTCTTTTTTCATTTTTTGAATCTATGTGAATCACAAAGAAAAGTGGTATATGAAGTGTTTAAGTGCTCAATCAACAGCCTCTCCTGAATTTTAAAGCGAAGAATTTTCCTAAAGAGACATAGTAGTTTCTTTTTCTTGGACTTTCAATGAAGGCTATGTGTGCAAATTTTCTTTTTCTTGTCTTTCTTTCGCTTCTTGGTGTCTGATGAGGTAATGCTCTTTAGATATTGCATCTTTTTTGTTTTAAGTGGGGTTATTATTTTGATTATTTAATTTTTCCTCCTCTATTTCCATTTTATCTTCAGATTTGCTTTAGCATTAAGAGGAGATATTTGGAGCATTTAATGTTTAATTTATCTACTATTTTTGCTTATTTTGGAGTTATTCTAATATTCTTTGATTTTCTTATTTCTAAGCAGTTTAGACTTTCTTTATTGCTTCTGGAACTGATATCACTTCAGTTGAGTTCACCCAGCTTGACTCTTCAACTTCAAAAATTGTTGGTCTTTTTTAAGGGTTTTCGTCAAGCATCTAAGTAAGTAAATTGATAAGATTGAGAATATCTTCGGAAGGATGCTAATGTATCAAATAATTAATCTTAAATTAAACTTAGCTCCATGCATTTTTAAGTGAAATTTAATAGGACTAAGCACCTGCATTGCTGAATGGGTATTAATTAAATACAAGACAAAATAAGGCTACTCCTAGAGAAAAGATATCAGCTTTTTAACCGTCATATTTCTAATTCTTGCTTTCCCTTTGAACTTCTGGAGCGATGTGGGGCTAGAACATTTTACTACCCCCACTATTTAAAAAGCTTCTTTGAGGAGCTGTCCCTTTAGGAACAGAAGTTGGAGCACTTTGATTTTGAGTTGTGGTTCCAAAATCAGCCAATTTTAAATTAAATTCGTTATCTAAAAGAATATTAGCTAATTTAATATCTCCGTGATAATATCCTTTTAAGTGAATGAATGAAATAGCTGAGACGAGCTATTTAATTAAATAACGAACCACTTAAATATGAATTTACAAATTCAAAGTTGTAAACACAGCCTAAGGCAAAAGCTAACCCTAATTTTAACATTTATTGCCATGAGGCAACTAAACACCACTTGGCTAAGGAGATTAGGGACTACTGCCGCTGCTTGCTTAGGAATACTGATTGAGTAATTTTTGAACTGAATAAGGAGCGGATGAAGAGCTTAAAGAAAAAGTTTAAAAAAGTTAATCACATGAGAAAGGATTAAAAATTTATTTCATAGAATCTAAGGCACTGCTCAGTGATCCATTTTGGCAGAATTCAAGAATCATTATGTGATAGAAAATATTTTCATGTTGAAAATTAGTGCGATAGCCATAAGTCTTAACAATATGTGGATGATGTTCAATAACAACTTCCTCCAGAATTTGATGCTATTATTGATTACTTTAATTCGAAGCTTCATTTTCAAAATTATTCTATCCATCAGAATTATTATTTCCATTTTAATTATCTAGCTGCTAAGGAGCTCCCATATTGTTTTACTAATTATCGTTCTAGTTATCGGAATGCTAGCCTAGATCCTAAAGCACCTTGAATTCATTTGATAAGCTCTGAATTCTATCAGATCTATCTGATTGGGCTGCCTTGAAAATATAGAATTCGCCTTGCGAAGAACGGTAAACAAAAATAGTTGAGTTGCTCCCTTGATGCTTATGAGGGAGCTTCTAGAGAAATCTTTAATGGTGCATAGGCTGATTTCTGTTAATCTTAGGGTTTTGATTTTGTTTGTTGTAAGGATTTTTATCTTTTTCTTGGTCTTCTTCTTGTTCCTTCATTACCTTTAATTTGCCTTCTTTTCAACACAATTTACGCTTGCAAAGTACTTCTGTTGAGTTTGATTTAAAGGAAATAAAGAATACAAAAATTATATATTTCAAACAAAATGTTTGTTCTCCTATTTTTTGTTTCTTCTTTCTTTGTTTAATTATTTGATGAATAGCTTGTTTGTTTGTTCTTTTATAAAGCAAAATCAATTAATTAATTTATTTATCTTTTTCTTAAATTAATCAATAATTTTTATAACTTTTCATTCATATTTATTAATGCTTATTCAGCAATTATCCATTACTAATATCTATTAGGCAAGTAAAAAAAACTAAAGACATATAAAATTTCTATAGAAAAAAAAAACACAAACTCAATCACACACACACGCTTTTTCTATTTTCTTTCACAAAAAGTGCTCTAAATTTTATACGACCCAAATAATCCTATTAGGAACAATTTTTGAGTTTATAATACAATCAAAGATATACTTATTGATGAACCATTGCTTACCAAATAAATTACAAATGTATCATGAAAGATCAAAGCTTTTAATTTTGAAAAGAAAATTTATTTAATAATGATAAAAATAAATGATTGAATTAATGAGTGAATGAATAAAATTAATACCCATATCCTCTAATAGCCGCATAAATAAAAACATAAATATTCAAATCTATTTTTGTAATAATTTATTTATAAATATATATACATTCACTAACTAACTAACTAATTAGCGTGATTTGCTTTTATCTATTTCTGATACTTAGTTTATAAATGCTTAAAAGAAGTTGTATTATCAAAATGTTAATAATTATTGAATTGATTAGATAATTAATTTGATAATGCGATAAATCGATAACAATGTAAAAATAATAAATAAATAAAAAATATAGATAGATAAATAAATAAATTTCATCATTGTTTTTTATTCAATTGCTGTTGATTTTATATCTTATTTGAGACAGAATAAATCTAATTATCTATCTATCTATCTATTTTTCCTTTTTAAATATATAATAATATTTACCAATGATTTCTGAATAGATTGTAGAATATAGAAAATAAAAATACTAAAAATATTTATCAATCAATCTATTAATTCTCAATTTTGTTTCTTCTCTAACAAGGGAGATAAATAAATAATCAATCTTTTTTATAAAATCTACAACAAATAAGTTATTCAAAATAAATTCATTTTAGCTTACTTTATTTGGCTCATAAAATTAATTCATTCTTCGTTACTCACATTAATAAGCAAATTATCTCTTCGTAAATTTTTGTTCAAAATTATTTTTGATAATAAATTTTAGATTTTTCGAGAAACCTATGTTAACTTCTATTTCTAGAAAACAAATAATCAAACTATAAAACCAAATTATAAGAACATTCTAATAAATTAATGAGCAGAAGCAATTTCTATTTTAAAAGCTTTAAAGAGAAAAACAAAAGTAAATAATAGAGACCTTTTAGTATTTAAAATATCATACTCTTATTAAATTTAATTTGGGTAGACTGACTATTAATAATTTTAAAAAATAGATCTCTAAATAAAAAAATTATGAAAATTAATTTATTTAGATTAATCTTAAACTAATATTTTAATAACTAATTGTTTATTATTCATATACAAAGAAGGAACTGAATATTCTACATTTATAGTAATATTTAAAAAATATGTAAAAGATAAAAAAGAAAATATAAATAAATATACTGGCAGTAGAGTAGATAGATACTATCTATTTCTCTAAATTTGCTCTCCTTCCTAAAAATAGAAATAGAAAACTATGAATGCTATTTTTAAATATTTTATATTATCACCCTTTTAAACAGAAATGAAGTGTGTGATAAATAAATCAATTCATTTTTTTCATATTTTTTCACATCCTATTCAATATCACTAAGAAATTTTAATAGCATATACAGAAATTAAATAAAATCAGTCAGAGTGATTTTCTTTATATATTTACTTTGCCATTTAAAGAGATTCTAATTAATATTCCAAGACCATTTTGCAGTCACCTATAGTTTTATAGCATTAGCCAATGCTATTCAGTAATGAATGTGACAATATCCGGATGATTTTCTTTGAATATTTATTAGAACATTTAAAGAGATTTCAAGAAGAGTTCTAAGGCTTTTTTGTTTTCACCTAAATTTTTATGGTATACAGCAATGTTATTCAGAGATTAAGCAATTTGTGGGTGATTTTCTTTGAATATTAATTCTCTCATTTAAAGAGATTCAAGTAAATATCCTTTCGCCTACATGTTATCACCATGATGAATATAGTAACTACCAATATTATTCAGAAATTAAGCAATATCAGGATGACTTTCTTTGAATATTTATTTTCTCATTTCAAGAGATTCATATAAATATTCTAATGCTAGTTTTTTGTCACCAAGATCTCTATAGCAGGACCCAATATTATTGAGAGATGTAGCAATACAAGGGTGAATTTGATTGAATATCTATTTTTCCATTAAAAGAGATTTTAATAAGTATTCTAAAGCCTTTTTTTATCACCAAGGTTTTTTATAACATAATCCAATATTATTCAGAGATGATGCTATTAAAGGGTGACTAACTTTGAATATTTTGTATGCTATTTAAAAAGATTACAATAAATATTCTAAAGCCTATTTGTTGTCTGTCACCAAGATTTTTATAGCTTAAGCCTACATTTTACAAAGATGCCAAAATATTAGGGCCATTTTTTTTGAATATTTTCTTAGAAATTTCAAGGTATTGTTGAGAATATTATAGAGATTTTTAGTATTAACCAGTAATGCTATAGCATTCATAAATTTCGTAAAGCATTCCAATAATTTATTTAAAAGCATTTTATTATGGTTCTAATAAACTATCTTAAACTTTTAAAATCTTTATCTTAGGTGAAATTGAATCATTAATCTTTAAAGGAGTTAGGATTTTGAAAAAATTTAAATGGCTAATTTTAATAGCAAAAAGATGTAAAAGCCTTATATTGTAATAAAGTTTTAAGTCTAAGATAAATAGAATGTCTTTATTTTTATCAAATGAAGATTAAAATTGTTTAATATTTAGAAATTTATCCATTTATAAAATCATTATTTTTATTTTTTTAGATAAAATAATTCATGTATTTCTAAGCAATTCTATCTGCAATTCTTTTATATTTATAACATCTCATTTTTTATGATATTTTTTAAACTTTAAATAAATTCATCACCTGATATGTTATTACTCCTAAAGAAAATACATCAGATTTAAAATCAATATTTGGATCACCTAATTTTTATTTCTTATTTAATATCTTCTTCCTTAACATCAAATAATATTTTAAATATCAAGTAATCATCATACTATGATTAATTTTTTCTATAATCTTCAAATATTATTCCTTCTCCTCCTTTGTTGATGTATTCACATAAAAAAATTCCCTTTTTTTCAAACTTATCTAAAATCTATTCTTGATGCAATTGAATTTTTTTTTAATTTTGAATATTATCACAGCCTTATCTATTTAGGCATTTTTTTCACTTTTAACAATTTTACAATTTATGTTATTGAAATGGTTTATCTTAGTTTATTGTATTGAAGAATTCTTTGTTCCAATATCTAAAAGGAAGTCACTTAGCCACCTTTGATTTGCTTTAAAGAAGTAAAAAAGTTTCTAAAGGCATAACTAAAACATGGATATTTTCAGATACTTTAATATGATATTCTGGATTTAATTAATCTTTACTATATTTTTTAATCAATTCTATTTCATCATTGAGCTAAGAAGAAGTAGTAGAGTAATAAATTTTAAAGATGTAATTATAGAATGGTCCTTTTTTATCTTGAAAATATCCTACAAATAAATCTATATTATCTATGCTGATAAATTATTTACAAATAAAATAATTCAACTTTTTTATTTCTCCAAATAATAAGTCTTTATTTTCTACAAAATTTTGGCTTCTGATTACATTTTAATTTGCTTAATCAAACCTACCTTAATTTCACTCTCTCTTATATACATTATTGAAAACGAAATAATTAAAAAATTCATCATGCATTTAAATTAAGTAAAATCTAACATAAAGAGAGTAAGAATCAATCGAGACAATAGGTAATTGCAAATCTTTGATCAAAAAGGAAGAATAATCTTAATAAGTAGGGGAACCAAAATAACTACATAACTCGAATTAAATTAATTCATATACTCAGAAATTGTGTATTAGATTAGATCTGATACCCTAAAATATAATTTTAAAGAATTTGAAAAATAAGATTAAGATAACTTAAATTAATAAGTCTAATAATTTGAAAGTAATGGTGAGATTGTTAATGGTTTTTGAAAAAACATTTTTTTATAAATTTAAAGGGAGAAGGGGAAAATTTTAATAAATTTTGAAGAATATTATTTTGGCTCAAATTATTGTGACAATTAAATTCTCCTGTATTAAAAATTTTGAATGATATTTATAGATCTCTTTATGGTGATTACTAGTCATTACCTTATTTTGTTTTTTAGTTAATTTTATTAGAATTATTTTAAAGAAAGCTTTTGTTTTAGATTAAATTGCTGATTAATTTTTAAGCTTCATCATTGTTATTGTTTTATTAAGTCAGAATAATCTAATTTTTATCATTATTTTCAGTTTAAAAATCACTGCCTTCTTTATTTAATATTTAAATAACTTGTATTTTACCATCATTACATACAGTTATTCTCCTATTTACTTCACCATATGAACTTTTCAATAAAGAAGAAATTTTAGAAAAGTGTTTTATGTTAATAATTATTTCAGTGTCTATGTTAATATTTTCCATTTAATTAATCGATTGAATACTCTATTTTAAAAAAGAAATAAATATTCATATAAAATTTCAAATAATTAAAAAATAATTTTAAGAAGTTTAATCTTCATTTTTACATTCATTATTTTGTTTGTTAGTTTGCTACTTATTCTTTAAACGTTTTAATTTTTAATTTAATATCTTTTTTGGTGTAAAATATCAGTTTTTTTAATTATTTTTTAATTTAATTTTGGATTGAATTTAATTCCAATTTGTTGCAAAGTGAAAATCTCTTGGAATCAGTAAATATTTAAAAAAAGAAAATATTTATTTCACAATTTATAAGCGTTTAAAAAAGCTAATTTAACATCTTTTATTTATTTTTAGCTTATTTTTTTATTTTTTCTTAGTTAATAAGCTTATTTATCCAAGCCTTAATAAATGAAATATCTTTTTTTGACAAGAAGTTTTTTAGAGTTAAAAATATGATCATTTTGATTTTTAAAACTCAATTTGTAATAATTTTAAAAGTCAAAATTTTAAAGTATCCTCAAACAAACTGAGTAACCTGAAATTAGAGCAGTGTAAATCATCATACATCATTTTTAATTAAAAGAAATAAATGTTCATTAATTTAATTCTGATAAGATATATGTTTAAAAATCTTGCTATACTTCCTTCTAAAAATTGCCCCATTACTGAATCATTACTTGAAACTTAAATATCTAAACAAAATATATATGAGGTAATTAGGAGATCATTTATATTTTTTATGGAAGTGTTTGGATAAACTCCATAAAAATTTATCATGCTTTGAGAAAATATTTGTTTTAGAATTACTATTATGTGATACATAAAAAAAATTTAATTATTGTTAACCTTCACAAACTTAATAGCCACTTTTTTTCATTATTGAAATGTTATTTATTATTAAAAAATGAATGAGTGTATATAAAAAAATCTGATTAATTTTTATGACCATAACCATACTCTTTTTAGATTATAAGTTTAGTATTATATTTTATGTTTCTAATTCAAATCTTATAGATAAATAAGAATTTAATAATTAATTTATTCAGATTAAAAATATATTATTTTTTTGGGTTTTTTAAATTTAATTTTAAATTGTTTAAAAAATAAGTAAAATTAGCACAAAAAGTACATCTCTTTATTTAATTTAAAACCCTTTTGCAATAACCTTAATTTAAAATTATTTATTTTCTATGAAACAATCTAATTTGATTAAAATTTAAAAAAAAGAAATTTAGAATAGTGTAGTTTGTGAACTTAAAACTATTTATTAGTGACTAAAAAGTAGTTATTAAATCTAAAATAAAAAAGCGATTTTAAGAAAATTTAAAATATTTTTATATAAAAATGATGCTGAAACTCTACTTCTTTATCATGTTAAGTTCACTTATTATGAAGAACCTTAGTAAGAATTTATTTATTGGTTGAAAAACCCTTAGTTTATTTTTAAATAATTAATATTGCTTTTATTTCTATAAAATAGATGTTAATGCAAAATTAATAATGGATATTAAATATCCAATGTAATAAAAGGGATTTAGTTAATATGATATGGTAGATGGAGATATAAAATAAGACTATTAATAATTAATAGATGAAGTAATGTATTAAATAAGCTCAGATTTATCCTTTTAATTTGATTAGTACTACTTACTAGATATTCAAAAGGATAAATTATTATAAAAAGATAAATAAAATATGGCATCTAGAGATCTTCTTTTATATTGTTCCAAGAATTATAGCATGTAAAATGAAGGGATTTGCCTGATTTTATAAATAAATAGCATTTTTGATATTGTAGATAGTGTTTAGCTTGATGTATTCATTTAACATAAATTTAAAATTAGAACTTCTACTTATCAACAAGTATAATACTAGAATAATTCTTTATGGATATTTTTTAATTTATTTTTAATGTAAAAGGGTTCAATCAACATAAAAAATGAAATCATACTTAAAAAGTAAGAATAGCTGAGGTATTGTCTATTTTGTGATGTATAAAAAACAGAATGTTATATAAAAGATACTTTTTAGATAAACTTGTAATATTATTCTTGCTAAATGTGTCCATTAGGTTGTAAATCTTGTGTCTATTCTAATTAACATAAAACAAATATGTGTCGATCCTGCTTATAGAGTTATTAGTTGTAGAAGGGGAGATGTTAAAAAATGCAAAATTGCTAAAATGGAAGCTATTTTAATGAATTAAGTGAATGTGTAAAATGCTAAGACAATTGTTTATTATGTAATACAAAAGATTCATGCTAATTATGTGAAAATGGCTATGTTTTAGATAGTTACAGATGTAAAAGCAAATGCGAATAAGGATTTTAATGGAGCTAAAATAATTAGTGTGAAGAGATTTGTGGAGATGGTTTGCGTTATAAAAAAAGCGGGTGCGATGATGGAAATAATTTAAGTGGAGACGGTTGTAACTCCAATTGCGAAATAGAAGAAAATTATGAGTGTATGAGAGAATCGGTACTAACTCCAGATATTTGTTAGAAGAAAACTAATATATTTGACAAATAAAGATCTTTGTATGTAAATTAAGATAGTATGTTCCGTTTAGTGAGTAATTAAGAAAATTAAATTACAGTTGAAGTCTTAAAAAAGGTAGCAATGTATGGAAAAATGAATGAAATTCTGACAGTTTACATTCCTGATTGTGAGTACTCATTACATATTATTTATGAAGAATTTACTTACATTACTTACACCTTTAACTTTCATTAGTTAGTTCCTTCTAAATAAACAGCCTACTTCAATGTAACTTTGCCAAATAAAATTTTTCCATCTCCTGACAATCTCTTAGGACTTGCATTAGTTATCTAAACTAGAAATACATATTAAGTTCCAGATTAATAGATTTAGAACATACTTACTAGAATAATATCATATTTTGTTTACATAAGCCAGATAGTTTTTTTAATTTCAACTCTGCTATTAAAAACCTAGTCATTCCAGTCCTTAGTCTTTTGGTCATATAGCATATTTTAAATTACAGGTTTTTACTCCTTTCCGTAAATTATTACTTTACTATTATATTTCTTAACTTCATATTCGAAATTGAAAAAACAAAAAATAATTAATATCTAATTTATCAATAAATAAATTTTTTTAAAAATAAATTTATTTTTCAAGACAAAAATAAAATTTTAGGTATGTATCAATAAATATATTATATAAATTAAATCAATTTAACAAATATAACTTGAAGAATATTCACTCCTCAAACTTTTTAAAAAATTCAGAGTTGTTTTCTTAACATTTTATTGACATTTTAATATTAGAAAGATTTTTTATTTTTTTTTTTAAATTAATTAGATTTACATTTTTTAAATAAAATTTATCCTAAATTAAATTAAGCTAAAAATATTTTTTTTACATTTTAATAGGGCATCTCTCAATTTAAAATCTTTTATTGATAAAATTCATTCTAGTTAGCTGTAATTTGACATAAGCAATCCTGAAGATTCTTTTTAAAATTTGAGAAGTCTGGAAGGGAAATAGTATAAAAATTTAATTTATTTTAGAAACAATTATTAAATATTTATTATTATATTAAATAGGAGATAATTGTCTGATACGGGAGATTAATTTAATCCAATTAATTTTAGTTTATAAAATGGGCATTTAGATTTATTTATGGTATTCTATATTATTTTAGGGGCTATTTTATGCTTTCATATATTATTAGGTATTGTTGCTTTGTTGAATAAGAACCAAAACTTCAAATGTGGCTTAAAAAAAAGATTTGTATTGAACTACTATCTAGCCGTTTGTTTCTTATTTTATGAAACATATTCTGAAGATATTATTTATAGAATATATAACTAAAAATTTATAGACCAAAAAGAATAAATTATTTGTTATATTTCAGCTGCTTTTATTCTTTTACATCCTTACTATTTACTACCTATTCTAATCAAGCAAGAAAAGGAGTAAGATTCTTCTGCTTTGGGTGAACAGCCATTGTCCTTTTATTATTTAAATTATGATTTTCATACTAAATGGCATTTTTATATATAAATACCATTAAAAATGATATTTGTTTCTGTTGGTAATTTAGTTAAATTAGTTCTTCCTCTTGGCTATCCATTCTACTTGATAGGTTAGTGTTTATTGATTGCTCTTTATAATTTTTTTTATAAGTCTTCTTATACTGATAATAAAATTTGGATGATAGATCTTTCAATTGCTGTAATAGCATTAGTCTAATCTACATTTTTAGTAGCAGTTTCCTAATAGAGTTATATATTTTATGAAAGTGATAGATCATAAGTGGCAAATGTCATCATTTATTTACCATTTTTAGAAATTTTTATTTTCTTGGTTTATTATGCAAGATTAATTTTAGAAGTCAGTTCATAATATTTTTCAGAAAGAGAGTAAAGAAAAAGAGTTATTCCAATTGATGTATTTATTTAATAGACTCGCACTTACTAAATGAGTAAAAAGAATGTAAATTTAGATTCAGAGGAAAAGTAATTATTTATTATTTACAATAAAAATTTTATTGAAGTTTATAAAATTATTTTTTTTAATAGATTACCTAAAAGCGAATTCAATAGCATGAAAAGCAGACCTTCTTTAGCAACTAACCCATTAGAATTTTTAGATGGACAACCTTCATTTAATAATAATTAAACAAAAACTAGAGGTAGTGTTGGCTAATTACCAACAAAAAAACCTTAAAATTCAAACAGATTTAGTTTGCAAAATACACTTTTTGTTCCAGGTAGAAAAAATAAAAAGGAAACTTCTATTCTTCCTATTTAAGAAAATAAAGCATATGAAAATGATTCCTCTGATTAAGAAGATAGCAGTGAGTAGTAATCTTAAAAAAATTATAGAACCAATCAAAACATTTAGAAATAAAACAACCTCTTTTCATAAAATCCAAACAAAGTTAATTCTCTTCAGCAATTCATCAATTTTAATGCCTTTGAAGGAAAAAAAAATATTACATCAAATTCACCTATCAACTCAACTGAATAAAATTTAAATACCAACCATAACATACACCAAAGAAAATCAGTTAAACCAAGAATCAGCTAAGCTAATATCTTAAATTCATTAAACCAAGATGTCTCACCAAATTCCTCTAATCCAAACTTTAAAACTGTAAAATAAGATTTATTGTTTTGCTTATCCACTATTTACTTCATCAAAAATAAAACAATATTTTTCATTTCTATTTTGAACTATTTTTATTGATATTCTTATTTTTTTAACTTTAATTTTAAAAAATAAAGACTCCATACATATCAGTAAAAACGAAACCAACAGAGTTTTCAGACTAAGTGGATAATTTAATTCTTTGATTGAAAATTGAATAGCTTAGAAAAATATTAAATTATTAATTAGAGATGAAATATAAAATTAATGTAAAATTTAAAGAATTAAAGGTTTATAAATTTAAAAAAAACTACATCATACATACTCTCGGCAAAAATGGCAATATAAAATAAATTTATATAATATTTGTTGATTTTCAAGTTAAACACTTAAATTCCTATTATCTTAGATTCTTTAAAATTAAATATGTATTGAAGAGACAATCTTTTATTAAATAGAATTTTTAGTTTAAATAATTTTTTCACTTTTAAAAATCTAACACAGAAAACTATATTGTTTTTATTACTTACATTTGCAGCTGGAATGGGATCAGATTAAGTTTAAATTTAATAATTTTAAAAAAATCATACTATTTTAGCAATCAAAATTTTTTGGAAATTAAATTAATACTCAAGATGGTTATCAAAGTCTATGCATTAAATAGAAATTGTAGTGTTAATAAACAATTAAAAAAAATATTTTATTGCCTCAAATCAAAGACGATAAGAATATCATAAAAAATAAAAATGAAATTAATGTTTTTATTATCTGTTTTTAAAAGATAAAATGAAAAGAAAAAACATTTTTATTTCTAGTTTCTGTTTTTTGAAATAGGTTTTTCTATCATTAAAATATAAATTTTATAAGAAAATATTTTAATCTTATAATGAGGTATTTAGGTTGTAGTATTTTAAAGTAAAATAATTGTTCTAGCAAAACTTTAATAATAAAAAATAAATATTTAATAAACACGTATTAAATTTTAGTTTGCTTGTTTTTGATGTATTCAAATCTCAATTAACATTTTTAAATTAAATAAAAACACTGAATTGGCTATTAGGGTTCTTAATTGCAGCTATTAATTAGTTTTATTAAAGAAAAATAGAAAGTTTTAGGATTGAAATCAATTTTAAATATAAATCAAAGGGAAATAGGTATTATTAATAGCTGTTGTTAGGAAATACTTTAAGTTATTACTGGGATTAGCTAGCAAGATAAATTTAAATATGAAAGGTTATTATTGTAAAGCAATTAGCAAGCTTATTGTAGCTCTTGCTTTAGTGCAGCTTAGTTTTTGTCATTTCGCAATTAACTTACAACCCAAAATAGATGTCCAAAATTTATCATTTTTGACTGGGATTGATAAAAAAGAAAAAAAAGTTAAAGAGGATGTTTTGTGGAAACATACGAAAAAGCTGATTAAATACCCTTATAATTTAGAAGAATTAAAAACATGCCTTTAAAAATCCTATGTTTATTTAAATTAAAATGAGGCAGCTCTTTTATTAGGCTAATTTACTCTATTTGAGTATCCATTAGAAAAGACTTAAAAGCAAGATAAATTCAAAGACTTAAATTTTTGTAAGAACTATCCTTCAAATAGCGATTAAAACAAACAGAGATTAGAAAGTTTGTAGCAATATGATCCAGTTGATTCTTTTGATAGAAATTTTGGTAAGGCTTTATTCTACTTTCACGAATCTGAGCAATTATAAAATGAAGATGCTCCTATTTATTTATTATTTATGATTTGGATGAGCCGTTTTACAGAAAATTTTGTTGGAATAATTGAAACTCACAATTTAAATTTTGAAAATTTAACCATCATGCTTGCGAATGCAGCAACTCTAAGAGGAAGTTCATTAGCATATCAAATGCAGCTCACAGAAATACTTCAGTGTATGAAACTTAAGGACTAAAATCATAATTTCTATGAGATGCTAGGAACTTTGATGGAGTAAAAGTTTTAAAGTACTCTTAAATAAGGCAGTGATTAAGAAATAGAAGATTACTTTGCTACTAACTTTGAGCTAAAATCCTACAGATTGAAGCTTGAGAACAAAGAATATTAACTTCCTAATGGTGCTATAACTTAAGAATAATATAATAATATTCACTATGTTTCAAATGAAAAAAAGAAACCTTTAATTGATGATTCTACTCTTAAATAATTTATGTAAGATGATAATGATGATATGCTAAAAGATTAAATCAATGAAATTACAAAAATGATGAAAGAAAAATATGGTATTGAATCTGAACCTGTTACAAATGAAGAAATTAGTAATATAAAAAGTGAATTATAAAATATGCTTTCAGGTCATGATAGTGATAATGACTTTCTTGATGATTTATTCAATAATAATAATTAAATACCTAAATCAAACAACCATGCTGATAAAGTAAAATCACCACACTATGCTGATGTAAATAAAAAGCCAACTCCATAAAGTAAAACTAAAGAAGCTAAAATTGATGAGAGTTTTAAAACGGGTGATTCAAACGAAGTAGTAGAAGAGGAAACAATAAAATAAGCAGAAAATGTTGTTGATGAAGAAGATGATGAGGAATAATCAAATGAAACAGATAACGAAGAAGATGAATAGGAAGGATTAAGGTAGAAATTATATAACTTAGTAAATGAAAAGTTTAAAATTAATGATATGAAGATTTCAAAAAAAATAACTGAACATGCAATAGATAAAATCTTTGATGCGTTAGACTCAACTACTCATTTTATGTAATAAGATTCAGATGGTAAGTGTATGCCATGTAAATTAACTCTTTAAATTGCAGGAAAAGTAGCTAGTACTTAAAATGAAATTGAAGAGTTGACTTTATCATCAGAAACTTTAGAAGATGAGGATGAAGATATTTCTCTTACAGATTAACTTATCTTTTAAAATAATGACCTAACTTTCTAAGAATAGATAGATCATTATCATATGAACCCTACAAACCATGCTGAAGAAATCTTAAGAAGAAGAGCTGATTTGGGAGACCTTCAAGCTTAATTACAACTTGGCATTGATTATTATAGAGGAAATATAGAAAATAATATTTAATAGAATCATCAATAAGCCTTTAATTATTTCCAAATGGCTGCTGATTAAGGATTCCCTCAAGCCATGTTTAATACAGGTTTGCTTTTAATGAATGGATAAGGAACCTAAAAAGATGGAAAAAAAGCTAAAGAATACTTTGAACGTGCCATAGAATTAGATGAAAAAATAGCGTAATTCATTCATTTCATTTAATTTTTACATTATTTCTATTGTGTTTTCACCCCAAAAAAATCATTAAAATTTCAAATGAATTTTTATATTTTTTAAAAATGAAAGCAATTTAAATACTTTTAATCCATTCATTTCTTTTCTCAAAAATTTTCAGAAAGAAATAGTGGGTTTTAAATTTTTTATTTTTGTTAATAATTAATGATCGATCATCTTCATTAAATAATTACTCGATTTTATGAATTTATTTTTAAAATTTAAAATAAATCTAAAAAATTAGGTTTATTTCTAGCTAATCTTTCTTAATAATTGATTTCATAAAATATTTCCTCAATTTTATGAATATATTTTTACATTTTTCATAAAATATTTCTAAAAAATTAAGTTTATTTTGAGCTAATTAGTTCATTTAAAAAAAGCTAACTTTCATAAATATGAAGCTTATAAATGAATGTCAAAAAGATCAACACAAAAATTTTAATTCTTTTATAATTTTGCATATATATTTTTAAATTCAAAATATTACAATTGAAAGATTGATTTTCGATTAATTACTAATCTATAAATTAATATGAATTAAAAATAAATTAGATATGCAGGATTAGCTCAATTATATTTAACTGGATAAGATGTTCCTAAAAATTAGACTAAAGCTGCTCTTTATTTTGAGTAGGCTATGCACGCTGGTCATTAAGACTCAAGAGTAAATTTAGCAATTTTATACCAAACAGGATTTGATGATGTTCCTAAGAATGTCACAAAAGCTATTGAATTGGTAAAGCCAATAGTTCATGTTAATAAGAGAGCTTAAATATTTATGGCTATTTAGTATAACTTAGGGAAAGATATTGGGATAACTTGTGAAACACTCTTGGGTTTCATGCTTAAAAAGGAAGAAGATGCTTAAAATTAGCAAAATATATATTCAGCTAAATCAATTAAGAAATATCAAGTAGGAAAGTATGAAGATGCACTTATTTACTCTACATTTGCTTCTTTTATGGGATATGATCAATCATATCATGATACAGCATTTTTGTGGAAGACGATAATGAGAGAATAGTATTATAAAGATATAAGTTTAGAGAAAAATCTTATTTGCTCCTACAATGATTATGAACTGTGCTCAATAATATTTTATTATAAAGATGCTTTGCTTCATAGAAATGAAAGCTTTGCATAAGTAGGCCATTAAATTTTTAAGGGGTCAAGCTCTTTTAACAACAGCTATTAAACAGCTTTTGAGTTATATAATTCAACTTAGTATTTACCTGAAAGCCTTCACTCTATCAGTTACTTATACTAATATGGCTATTATGTAGAAAAGAATATGACTAAAGCAATCGAATACAACAATAAAATTATTAGAATGGTCATGAATGATGAAGTTGAGTTTAAGAATATTTATCCTGCAATCTTGAGAAAAATTTTCCTTTTCTTTTATAACATAGTTGATAAAATTGTAGATTATGTTACAGAATTAGTTTGAGGTGATTCAAAAAAATAGTCATTAAACATAAAAACTAATTAATAAATATTCTAACAACTTATTGAACTTCCTTCGTCAAAATTAACTAATTTTCAAAGAACAAAAACAAATTTAATAAAATTAATACTTAAATACTGTTATATTTTATATCTATTTTTATTCATAAATACTTCATCTACTATTTTTATACCTTTAAACATTTTAATTTTTACTTTCAAAATTTCTAAATTCTTAAATAAATTTTTTGAAATCAATCATATTATTAATCTGACTTGAATTAATTCATAAACACAAAAAAACTAATTTAATTTAAATTAAGTTTCAAAGCTAAATAGTTTTATGTTATTTTTTTAAAAATTTAGTTATAAAAAATTTAAAATCATAAAAAATAAAATTTGTTTCTAAAATTAGCACAATATTTAATGGTTATTAAATGTTGAATTAATCGAGTTCTAAATACATTCATTAAAAATTAATCAAAGTAAATAAAAATAAAAAAATTCTTCAAAAGTAAAATATTTTATGTTGAAATTTTAGAAAATGGGTTTGAATTATTAAACATTTTAAATTCTAGATTCATTACTTTCTAAATAAACATATTTAAGCTTAACTAAGTACAATATTTGGAGAAGTTCATGATGATTGGTTTTGATAAAGTTAATTTTTTTTGTAAAAAAATTTTAATTAATCAATTAATGAAGAAAATATAAAGGTGATTTAAAATGAAAAGATTATGAATTAAGAAATCTAAAGGTTATTTAAATTATAACTCACCTAATTAATTAAAATAAAAAAACAAAATTATTTGAGTGTTGAAGAATGTAATCTAAATATGTTTGTTTTATAAATATAAATTATGAATTAATATTCTTAATGATTTATAAGATCAATAATGAGTATTTTTTCACATAGTAAACTTAATTTAATAAATAATTTAACATCTTTTTAATTTAAAAGTTTTGTACTCTTTCTTAATTTAATTTTTATTTTTTTTTCAAAACTGTATTGGGTGTAATGTGGGATTTGTAATTTAATTAATTTAATATATTTTTATTCCTTTCTCACAATTTCTGTGAAATGTGAAAGCATGCCCTTTCTTTCTTTCTTTCATTCATTCATTCATTAAAGGCAGGAATTCTTACTTCACTTTGTTATAGTATAATAGAGTTGTTTTTATTTAGAGGACTTTTTGCAAACTAACAATCTTTGATATGGTTTAGAGAGGTAATGTTAGGTGTTGATTCTATATGATGCATTTTTTTCTTAGTTGCAAAATCTTGTTTGGTTAAATTTGTTTAACCACTTTAAGAGATTTGGGTAAATGATACACTCTTTTATTCTGTATAGAGGTTACTATTTCCAGTAATTTTTTGTCTTTTATTTCTTAGAATCTAATTGATAAGATTTTACTTAGGTTTTTCTACAAGCTACTAGACCATTAATCTTTTAGAGTATTCCTTAAGCATAACTCCTCTTTTTACAGACATTTAATAAACTTCTTTCAATTTTTATATTTCATCATCTAAGTTATTGTTGTTCTTTTATTCTTATATTTTAGAAGTCTCTTAATTTGGTTCGCTTTCTTAATCTATAAAATCTTTTTTTTGATTTTTAAAATGCAAAACCATGCTTGATACAGGAATATTTTTTAGTGATTTTTGAGAATACCTTTGATTTTAATTATTAAAAAACTAATTAAAAAGAATTTTAAAAAAATATTTTACAATCCAGGGATATAGCCATTTGTTTACTATAATGTAAGAGTTCTTTTTATTTTGTTATTTGTAAAAGGTATTTGAGTGGAACTCAAACTCTATAGCGTAGTTTAGAAAGGATTTCTTTCAGGACTTAAAATTTAAGTAACAGAATTAAAGTTATCTTGAATATTTTACAGTGAAGATCTTTACTTTGTTTAAGACTATTATCGAGTAGTCAGAGAGGAAGTCATAGTAGAGTCCTTAGTTGAGGAAGTAAAAGATTTTCTTGTTATTATACTTGAAGGAAAGATAGTTTTAGGTGTTTATGGAATAGATTAGTCATCATCTGTTCTAGATGTTTAACTTTAAGGTATAAATTCTTTGCTTACAATAAGTCCACCTTTAACCAAGTTGGAGGGTTATGGTAAATCATAATTTTCTTGAATCTTTTATTATTTTTCATAAAGTGAGTTTCTTTTTTAAGTAAGAGCTTTTGCAGAGTGCTAATTGTAAAATTCATTAACTGTTTTATTGTTAGTTTAACCATTATTTTATTTTAAAATTTATGTTTGGTTCTCTTTTAAATTTATTGATTATTCCATTCTCTTTTCCTAAAAATCTATTCTAACTTTACTTTCCTCTTAGAGCATTTTATATTCTTTTTCACTTAATATCTGCTTCAATTTCTATTAAATGTTTAATAATAAATTTATATCATAAAATTATCAAACGTTAACTCTTCAAAAAATAATGAATTTAAGCATTTATTTTTTTTAACTAAAAAAATTAAACCCAATAATTCAGTATTGATCATTCATTATTCTTTTTGAAAGGGTTCATTAAAGAACGAACGTATTTATCTACTTTAGAATATTATTTGATAAATAACTCATTCAATAATACTTAAAGATTTATTTTTCTTATTTATGAAGAAATCTTTGATGAATAAAAATTATTTTATTTTTCAATACACTTACTTAGACCATTCATTTATAAATTAAAATTTTTAACTAAAAAAATCAGGTTAAATCTTGAACACTTTCTCATCATATTTTTCATTAATATTTGGAGTAAAAATAGATTTTTAATATTTCATTTTGTCAACAATTTATTGGGCATTAATTTAATAATTTTTAGAACTTTTTAGTTTTTCATTTTTTTTAGATTTTTGTTTATTTAGATAATAAATTCTAGAATAA
Source organism: Tetrahymena elliotti 4EA (assembly GCA_000231825.2). Lineage (NCBI taxonomy): Eukaryota > Ciliophora > Oligohymenophorea > Hymenostomatida > Tetrahymenidae > Tetrahymena > Tetrahymena elliotti. The sequence goes on from JH720317.1 coordinate 395,479, forward strand.
AAATAATTTTCTTTTTTTACTGACGAATTTGATTAGTCATTTAAATAGATTAATTTGATTGAATTCCTGAATATTTGAAAATTTTTTATTTAAAAGAAATTATGATTTACCTTAATATCAATTATATAGATCTCACTTGATACAGAGGAACATCTTGCCTATGTTTCTCTTAAGCTTTTTCCATTTACTATTTCATATTCTCCGAAATAAGAATTGGATCCTACTTTGGAAATTGTGATTGTTTTTTGGATTTAATTTTTTCTCTTGAGTGAAGATTATTTTCTCTCTGATCCACAATCTGCAGATTTTTCTATAATGTATTTGTTTTCGTCTTAAGTGATTTTGAGACCACTATGTCTGCTTATGAAGTTATTTTTCAAGTATTAAGGCTCATTTTGATTTTCTTTTATGATATATTTCTTAGATATTTCTATTTCACCACGATGAACTAAGTAAAGTTTATCAGCATTATCTTTTTAAGAGTATATAACCTATTTGCAAGAAAATATTTCTATTTTAAAGTGATAGAGAAGTTAAAGCAAAGAAAATTTGCTTAAATCTCTAAAAAAAGTAAAATTATGCAAGAACTATATTTAATCTTCCAATATTTTAGCTTTATAGATGCTGAATACTTTGTTGAATCCTTCTTTACTAAGGCTCATAAAATGAGTATCTTCTTTTAAGATTATTGTAGCAGTCCTAATTAAATTAATTTATTATTCAATTAATCATTTTTATTTAAAAACAATCAACTATTAAAATTGCTTATTTTTTATTTTAAATTTAAATACCTTCCTTTATTAGTCATTAAAGCAATTTCACCAAAGCTTTCTCCTGGACCTATTTATTTGACAGGCTTAAAATCTGCGAATTTCTTTTTTATATATTCCTCATCAGTAAGGGCTTGCTCTTCTCTAATTTCTTCTAAAAAGTTTTGAGCCATTCCAAGCTTAGAAAATAATGCAAGAGTCTTCTTTTTAGCTGTAATATTTTGTCTATTATTTAAAATATTTTCATTTAATCAAAAGGATAAAATTAAAATTTTCATGTATTTCAAATTAAACAACATTTTTAAAAATTAAATCAAGTAAATGGAAATTTAAAAAATGAGAAAACAATAAAAATAAATATTTGTTATTAATAATTAAATTAATCTAAAATGGTGAATAATTAAGATCATTAATTAAATATATTTTTGAAAGTGTAATTTGTTTACAATACTTTTAGAAGCTTAGGATTGTCTTCTTTTTCTTGTTATTCTTACTAATTTTAAGATCTGTTTGACTAAGGGGTATGGGGACGAATTTGTTGAAGATTCATGCTTTTGTTTGAGGATCTTTGTTCTTCACTGAGTTGACTATCAGGTAATAAACAATATACTGAACCTGTTGAGAAAATAAATTATAATTCCTTTATGAATATTTTTCACCAATGAAAATTAAATGGAAATATTCACTTGAATTTAAAAATTAATTAGTTAACATAACGAAAATTAGTCAGCAAAAAAAGGCTTATTTATCTATCATTTACCTTTTAAAACTATATAGTATTTATCTCCCGTATCACCTATTTGATTTGTAAATAAATCTTACTAATAATTTTAGAATAAGATAATTTTAATTACCATAGTTAAACAGAACAGTTCTACGAGGGTAGAATTCATGCTTTAATTGTTTGAATAAACTACTTGAAATCAATGAATCAGAAGCCATGCCTGGATTCTACTTAAAGATACTAATGTTTTGGATGACCTATTACAAGAAACGCATTTCTAAATTGTTTTTAATCTGCTTTCTTAGGATGTAAATAGCCAGCTTTAAAATAAAAAAAATCAATTAACATTAATTTTAAGAGTTTTCATTTCATTTTGCAATCATTTTATTTCGTTCTGAAAACGATCAATTTAAGCAACATTTAAAAAAATTTAATCAGCTAAAAAATTGCTTATCAACTGAGCTTGTCTACTATAAAATATTTTTTACATTTGCTTCAGCTGAATTACGGAGATTAATTTCTTTTTTATTGAATATTTGATACAAGGCTTTCTCTTTTTCGGAGAGATTCTGCCCCTGATCTTTGTTTTCTAAGGCACGCAATAATCCTGCTGAATCTAAAGAACCTCTTTGCAAGAAATTGCTTGTTTCCTTCTCAAGGTTAATCTTTTGAGCTCCAATCATGCTGAAAAAAGGAAGCTGCTTTCTTTAAATTTATTCAGCATTGGATTCTAAATCAAGATGCTCTGATTAATTAGCCTTGAGCTATGAAAGCTTAGCAACTAATTTATTCATATTTATTCTTTTTTGTGATTCTAAATTAATCAAATAAGCAATTAGAGTTTGAAGCTATTTTTTTTGTTTATTTTTGATAAATTAATTGTAAGACAACAAAAAATTTCTAAATTAATAAGCAAAACATAAAATTTAGATTATCTCTAGCAGCTTACCATTTAATAATAATAAAATATTAATAGAATTCATAAGGGCTGAAAATAAACCATATCAATTAACAATTTTATTATTTTTCTATTTTGGTTATTGTAAAATTTTTACTGAAGATCAAATAACCGACACACTTTCATCTTTGTATCCTTAAATGTTGAATGGCTGTTTCATAATAAAATGATTCCTTTTATTTATTCAATATTTTTATAAATCTGATTAAATCCACTCATATTTTTCTTTTTAATTTTAGCCATGTATTTATTCTAGTAAAAAGTATTTATAGAAATTTCAAAAATCATAAAATCCACCTACATCCATTCATTACATTTAAAATCTTCACAGAAATAATTAATTAATTAATTTTTTTTTAATTTTGCAATTTTATTGTTTTGTTGTTTTCACAAATGAAATCAATCTTCATTTTAATAGACCTTCTAATAATTTCTTTTGCTTTTGATCATATTAGCTTTTTTGTTTATTATTAATCACCCAATTATTGTTTTAAATGGCTATTAAATATATTTTTATTATTTTCTACTTTATTAAGATTTACAAATTTTTATTAATAATTAATTTATCTCAATAAATGCAGAAGTTTTCTTTAATTGAAATTAAAATTATTTTTTGTATATAACAAATAAAAAACGTTTAATAAATAAAATATGTATTAATAAATATTAGTAAATTATTAGTTAAAAAGAAGAATTTAAAGGAAATAGTGTAAATATTTATTAATATAAAATAAATAATATAATCAAACAAATTATTTTGTCTCCATATTTAGGTTTTTATTTTTTAAAGAATTTTATTTAATAATGTAGCAAATCTTATTTTAACTTTTGTTCGTTATTCACTTTGATTTTACAAAGGAATGTATTATTTTAATAGTTTATTTATCGTACCTTATTTTGTTAATAAGTAATTTAAATTAAATAAATAATTCATGATGATTGTTATTTAGTAGGATGTTGAGATGATAGATAGTTCTTCTATAGTATATTTTAATATTTTTTCCTCCTGCTATTAAGATTATTGATGTTAGTTATATTATCATTTTTATCAACTACTTCAAATTCTCTAAATTTTATCTGAAATCTTTTCAGAAGACATTTATAATAGCTGATTTGGTTGGTTTTAAAATTTCCAATTTGAAAATTAAAGCTGCTTTCTAATTTTTAAGCCTAAGAATTTATTTTTATCAGTAAATATGTTTTCTTGCTAGCCTTTAAAATCAATATTAAGATTATTTTTGTTATCAAGAATAAGACTGGAAGTCATGCCATAAGACCCTTTTTATTATTAAATATCCTGTTGGCTCATTTTGGCCAAATAACCACTTGCATTCTAATAAAATGACATTCCTGTTTAAGCATTTTTTTTCTTTTGAGTAATAAAACTGGAAGGACTTTTAATATAGTGATCTCCATCAAATTTATTGATCTATTCTGAAAGAGGATTATTTTTCTTGCTTGATACACTCATAATAGCAGCATCAATACTGAGAATGTTTTTGTTCTATTCATGGATTGAGTTCACGTTTTAGATTTTTGTTAAAAATTCTTTTTGTTTTTTAATCTTACTGTCATTTAAATACTCCAAAGATTCTCCTCCATTTTAATAAATAAAATTATCTGCATTTTCTTGCTTTTTGTAAGCTTTTTCTTGGTATTTGTTAGAAGATATAAGACTTTTAAGTTAAGGTAGACTTTTCTAGAAATCTAAATGGTGGGATATTCCTCTGATTTATTTTTAGGTATTAAAAAAACTGATTTTAGATTAACTCTATTAAGGTTCTTTATCAGATAATTATTACTATCTGTTAGCAAATTATTTCTGCTCTTCCCAAATCTTAACTTTAGTATTTCTTTATCCTGTAATATTTGTAGTTGATTAGCTATTCTTCGAAAAAAAGTTTGTTTTTTGTTTGCTCAAATGTTTTTTATTTGCATTTTTACTTGATAGTAGGATGCTTGTTTCATTTATTGAGTTTTATGATCCTGGTTTTTCTTCACTTTCATTTGTAGGATTCAGATCAGGAAGAGTAAAGTCTTTCATTAATTCAGTAAAGAAAGTGTTTGCAGGTTAGATTAAAGATTTTCTCTTAGGTGTAGCATCCATGATAATAATACCATTTGACAGTCTAGCTTAACGAACTTTCTGAGTTCTATTAGCAAGTTTTTCATTATTATAATTAGAATATTAATTTTTTTCAAAAGATGTGTTCTCTTCAATGCTGATTAATTTTTATGAATTTGATTGCTCTTAGGCAGGTGATTTATGAAGATCTAATTACTATTTGAATTTTATTAGTTCATGAATAGGTGTAGTTGCAATATTGATTTCATTGTAACAAAAAGACTTAGTTCTATGCAAGTTTAGTTAACTTGAACTAGGTGTTGTTGATACATTCATAGGAATTACATCATTTGATGAAATTTTTTGAAGTGTAGAAGGAGGTGAACCTAAAATAATTGAATCCTTCTTCTGCAATTAAAATACTTAAGTGTTCTACTTTGAAATTTTTGGAGCTATCTTATCATTAATCTACTACCCATTAGGTTGTTAATCTTTTATTGGTTTAAGCTTCTCCTTCTAATAGTTCAAGTAACTTGGCTTTTAAAGTTGTTACTCTTTCCAATTGCATTTAACCTTCACATCATCTTTAAACTTTTAGAACTAATCATGGTATCTCAAAAACCCAAAAAGTTTCTTAAATTTATAAAAATATTTATTTATTAAAAATTCCTTCATTCAAAAAGTAAAGTTTAGTAAAAAAATTAATTTCTTGAAAGAAATTATTCAATCACTCAAAAATAATGCCTTAATATTTTGAAAAACAGATCTTTTAAATGGAATAAATAACCAATAAATGTTTATTTGACTATCAATTAGTATTTAATTTAATAACAAATTGTTAGATATCTAGTGTAATAAATGATTTAGTTTTCTAAATTATTTTTAAAGAAGTTGTATTAAAATAAAAAGCTTTAGCAAATAAGGGAAGTGTTTGATGAATAAGATATATCAATTATTTGATAATTTAACACCAACAATTAAACAAAATAGGAGATATATTTTGAAATATCTGTAAATAGAAAATTACGTCATCACAACAAATAATTTTTTATTTGATAGGTGAGTTTTTTATATTCATAGAAGAAATTTTTTAATTTATTTGACTGGAGAAATTAACAAGCAAAAGAAATTTACCTTTTTTTCTATGATGAGAATTTGAGATTCAGTTTGGCATTGAGCTTAGGAAATTCGAGATGGTTACTTTTAGAAAATTTCTTCATCTCCAAAATAACAATTAGGGCCTAATAAGACGATTGGGACTCTCTTTTATTGATTTATTTTTCTTTCTTTCTTTTATTTGGAAATATTCATTTATGCAAAAATGTCATCTTCATTTAGTAGTATATATTCTTATTATACTTCTTCCTCTTTGGCTATTTTACTAATTTGAATTTCTCCTTTTCTGATAAAAAATATAAAACAACTAGGATCATTTTCTGTATAGATGACATTTTTCATATTGAATTTTTCTTCTTTCATGTAATGCCATAAAGAAAGAAGTTAAGAAGTTGGAATATTCTTGAAGAAAGAAAATTGTCTTAAGTATTCTACTCTTTCATTAAAAACAAATTCTCTATACGCTCCCATAATCTAGTCAAAACCTTCTTTAGATAAACACATAAAATGTGTATCTTATTCACAAACCATGGTAGCTGTTCTATATTAAGAAAATATCATTAAGTAAAAAATTAAGAAAGAATTCCATTTTATTTGTCTAAAGAATAAAAATTTAAAGTTAAAAATTATATTTTTAATTTGCATATTATTTATTCTTTTGAGCTAAATAAAATTGTTTAAATTTCTTTCCATAATAATTGATATCAAAATAATTCCTAAATTAAATTAAATGCAATTATTTACCTCTTTTCTTTTGTTAGTAGAGCTATTTCTCCAAATGCTCCACCATTACTATAAGTCTTAACAAGTTTCATGTTAGGGTATTGTTATTCCAAAAAATCCTAATCCTCATCTCTTTTTTTATGTTCTCTAAGGAGAGCTATAGTACGGGATTCACTCATTGTGTTTGATCTAATTAAGAGAAAATAAATTTTAAGTAATAGTAATAAAATTTAAGATTATGAAATTTGATGAAAAAATAATCTACTTTCTAAATAAATTTTTTCTGGGCAGTTAAGAATTTGATGTGTTTGAAGAATTTCCCAATAAATTATTTTGATTCAGGATTTCTTAATTTTAATAATAAAATTAATGTTATTTTGTTTATTTATTGGTAGGATTTATTTTTTAAATACTTCTTTCAAATGTAATTTGCTGATTGTCTGAATTCTAATTAGCTTTCTAAAATTTCTAATTATTTGAATTTTATTCAGTTGAATAATCTGATGGTCTGCTATTATTTGTAAATAAATCGTCATCTTAGTCATTATCGTCTTTCTTTAAATCTGGAATCAAGCAATGAACTGATCCTACATACAAAATAAATTAATTTTAATTAAAAATTGAAGCAATTCTAGATATTAATTTACCTTTTAATACAATGAAATAACTTCCACCTTTATCACCTATTTATTTATTAATGAAAATTAAATTATCATTAAGTTATTTTTAAAAAAACTGCTTCAAAATAATTTATGCTGACTAACAATATATGCATGCAAAATATTATACTTCAATAACCAACCTCTCTAAAGTAACTAACATAAAAAGCATAAATTCATAATGAATGAATGAAATTTAATAATTTACCCACTCTAAAGACACATTCATTTTTCTTTAAAAAGCGATATTTTATATTGTTTAAAATAATTCTTGAGCAATTTGCTTTGACATCTTAGTGCTTTTAAAAGATGTCCAAACCCTCAATAATCTTAAGTAGAAATTCTATTTCGAGCTAGTTTTTGACTGCCTTCCTACATATATAAATAGCCATCTATATTTATTAAAATTATTTTGAATCAAGTAGCTTTCATAAAATAAATAACTTAATTCAAAATGCCAAATTTTGAAAATGGCTTGTTAAATTTTATAAAAAAATGGTCTAATTGGTCTAAATTTCTACATTAGAATCCTCTTCATTTTAAAGATTGACTGTGTTTTTATCCAAGATTTCCAGTAAAATTTTATTTTTTTGGTGCATTTCATCTGAAATTATTTTATCTTTTTTCTTCATCGCATCTACTAGATGATCTGTGTCGAGAGACCCTCTCTTCATATATGTAGCCGTTGCTTGGGCGTAATCATACATTTTCTAAAAAAATTAATCTGTTATTTTTACTTAATTATTCTTCTTATTTTTTGTATTTATTTTTGAAAAATTAATTGCCTAATCAAATAGCTGAGAATTAGTAATTACCAGCTATTTTTTAATATAGATTCTAATAATATTTATTAAAAATCAATCAAATATAAACGACTGACTCTTCTACTCACTCATATTTGCAAAATTAAATTTATTAATTTGATTGCTTAATAAAAACGCCAAAAATAAGATAAAATAAAAGAAAGTGAAAGAATTGATTTATGTTTATTTTCTGAACTAGCTTTTTAGATTTATTCAATAAAATTTAAAAATAGAATTTATCAAACTTTTAAGTTTTATTTTAAACATTTTTATCAATTAAAATAAAATTTCACCATTTTTAAGAAGTTTTAGATTTACAAATTAATGGAATGTCCAGTAAAATATTAATCCTTAATTAAATTTTAAATACAAAAAAGAATTTATCAGCTGAATATCATCAACTAATTTTTAAATAATTTAAGTTCAATTCTAAAGAATAATGAATACAAATTATTAATGTTTTTAATGTATTTTTCAGTTATTTTAAAGACACATCTATATAAAGATTTGATTTTTATGTTAATATTTTATTTCCAGTAATTTAAATCAATAACTGTAACATTCATTATCCACCAATAAAAACAAATTAAAACATAAATCTTTTTGATTAATTATTATGTACCACTTTGATTCAGAATCTAATAATTATCCATTTTCAAAAAAAAATTTAAATGTAAAATAAACATTTTTTTAATTTAATTTGATTTAAAAATACTTTAGAATTATTTGAACTAAAAAATAATTTTTAAATGAAATTTTAATTTTGAAATAAAAGTCTCATAAATGCTCAAAATAATATAGATGTAAATAAGTCATAAAGTGTAATTCACGTTTTAAGTGAATATATTAAATAGACTATTATTTCAAATATAAATAAAGTTAATTCATAAAAAAGTTAAGAGAGAATTCTAAGTGAAATATATTGGGTATCATTGAAAAAAAATATTTAATTATTTTTGATAAGTTATTGAATAAAATGCTATCCAATTACAACTTATTTTCTTTTTATGAGTTTAACTTTTAATTAGGTGATTTTATAAGGTTTTTAATATACTAAGGTAGCTTATCTATAAAAAAAAGTAAATACATTTTTTAATCTTTAAATCATTTAATGAATAAAAAAAGATCATAATTAAGTTTTAGAAATGTAGTTTTATATAAAGTAAACAATTTGGTTTTGTTTTAAACATTTATTTATAAAGTATAATTTATGGAAATTCTACTAATTAGTTGATAGCTGCTAACACTTTAAAGCTCTATGAAATATTAATTACTCCATACTTCAAATTTTTTACTAATTTTTGCCAAGATTTGTTATGTTATAAACAGAAGAAAGATGAAATTTGTTTAATCATAGATAAATTAAATAAGATTTTATTTATTTTGTATAAAATTTGGAGATTAGATGAATGAGCTTTTATTTATTTAGATTATTATTATTTTTACTTTAAATTAATTTTTATATTGAGTGTAAATTAATTTTTTCAAGGTTTTCTTATTTTTTATAATTTTTGTTGTTGTTAAAAATATTATTCGACTAATTGGTTTTTATGTGATCTAGATTTTCAAGGATTCAACTCCATATTTTGATGCTTGTGTCATCACTAGCACTTACAAATTATTTGTTAGATATTCTCAAGATACTACAAACTGTCTACCTGTGTGCTCTAAGAGTTTTTAGACACTGAGAACGATGCCAATTCCATATTTTAATAGTGCAATCAATACTTCCACTTGCTATTTCATGGTATCCTAGTTTTTCTATTGAATAAATTACAGAAGTATGGCCACTAAGATTTCTGTGTTCTTCTCCATCTTTCCATTTCCAAATTTTTAGTAGTTAATCAGAACCACCTGAGGCTATGAAATCGTTTGATATAACTTTAACTGCTTTGATTTATCCAAAATGACCTGCTAATTCTTTTACTTAATTTCCTTTTTTGTAGTCCCAAATTGTTAAATTTGGATCAGAACTTCCACAAACTATTAGTGTTTTTCTTTAATTGAATACATTTAAAATAAATGAAAAAGAATAATTTTAAAATTAAAGAAATAACGAATTTTAGAATAAATATAATTATTATTTACTCAATCAAATCTAAGGAATTAATAACATCAGTATGTGTATTAATTTGCTTAACTAATAATCCATTAGATATATTCCAAACTCTGATGTAAGAATCACCTCCTCCAGTTGCTACAAAACTTGAATTTATTTTTTTAATGCAATCAACTGTAAATTCGTGAGCCTCTTTAATAACTCTTACACACTTTTTATCTATCCAATTCCATATCTTTTTTGTTATTTAAAATAAATGTTTTTTAATTGTTCATCTTTAGAAAAAATAATGATTGTTTTTGATATTAAAAAAATAGATGATAAATTATGAATTAATTTGGACAAAAGATGACGATATTTTTATTCTTAAAAGACTCTTTTATTTGTTTGTTGATTTTATCACTATTTGGCTGACAAACAAAATAGCTTTAAAATTAATTAATTAATTAAAATTAATGTATATTATCTATCTTCTATTTACGTTCACAAAAACAATTAGATAGAGATAGATCTATAGATCTCAATCTGAATATTTAGTTGAATTAATTTTATGAATAAAAAGTATTATTTTTATTATTTACAAAAACATTTCCATCAGGACCTCCACACATTAAAAGATTTTATCCTATAAACTCTAGAGAAGTTATTTATTGTTAGGTTTGAATTCTTCTAACTGGTTTATTTCTTTCATTACAAGTGCTCCAAACAACTATATCTTAATCAGAACTTGCAGATGCAAAATAATTAGATGAGATTTATACAAGTTTATTAACATGGTGCTTGTGAAGCATCAATATTTTTTCATGATAGCTAAACTCATCCAACGGAAAAGCTAATTTATTTTCTCTTAAGTTTGAAATCAAGATGTTTAAATTTTATTTTGTGAAATTTTCTAATCTACTTTACAAATCATCCATTTAGTAGAAAATTTCATTCTTTTTCGTATTGTATAATTGTTAGTCTTTGTAAATAATTTTTTCCAAATTCTTGGCATGTAGGTTTCTTAAGTTTTCAATTAACTCCTTAGTTATTTTTTCTTCATCATTTTAGTTGATTGCATAAGTGTTGTTGATATTTTGTCTTATTGAATTTCTATGTTTTTCTAGTTTTATTGATTGTAGCTTTTAAATGGTTTTTTCTATACTATTTAAGTCAAATGCTTTAGAAATTTGATTGTCTAACATTTCAAAAATTTAACTAGCACATGCATCTAGCTTGTAGACAATATGATTTCTCATTTATTCAAATTTATCTCTAACTTATTCATGCATATTATTTAAGTTTTTTGCTATTTCTAATTTATTTAGAACTTAATCCTTATCATTATGTAATCTTTAAAGTAGCTCACTTTTCAGTACATATTAATGCCCTTCATGAAGCTAACCCTCTGTGACACACTGCTCACAGACTTGCTAATACTTAAATTTACAACCTTCTTCAACACAGTAAATGTTATTTTTGCTTTATAAGTGCTCACATTAAATAATAGTTGTCTAACTAGTAATAATAATTTCAGTACTCATAGAAGCTTTCTTGCTTTATTATTTGGATTAGTTAATAAATAAGTAATTTTTTGCTAATTTATTTTGAAGAGAATTTTGATATATTTAAACATAAAAATATTATATTTAAAAATAGTATCAAAAATACCTTTTTTAGAAAGCTTGAATACAAATTGATAAGTTTAAAAGTAACCTATATTCTAGTAGTGCTAAACTAAAAATAGTCTATTTACATCAAATTCTAAGATTACCCAACAAAAAAAAATTATTTTATTTAGTTTTTAGTTCTAAATCTAAAAATAGCAAACTAGTCTAATATTAAGTTCTAAGAATGAAAATAATTTCTCCTTGTTCTTGTAATTTTTTACCTTGAACGAAGAAATATTATAAGGTATTTTTAGGTATTGTAAGATTAACAAATTCTAGAAAAAAAAATTAATTAATTAAAACATCAAATAATGAAATTTAGTAATATTTTATACGTAAATATATTAAAAATCTTATCATTGAGTTTATTATTAGATTATTAGCTCGAATAATATTTATTTTCTTATTAATATTCTTAGAACTAATTTAATTTTTTATTTAAAAACATTATTTTTTTATTTTTATTCACAAAATTTGGTTAAAAACTATTAAAATCTAGTAAATATAATAGAATATTTAGCTTTAATATTTGGCTGTTCAATTCATTTTTTAAATCATCAATAGATTTATTTTATTGTATTTAATTCTGTAAAATTTTGATTGATTAATATACTTAATTGTATCCAATCATTGAGAAAAAAAACTCATTTACTGATATCAAAAATTTAAATATGATATTTTTAGAAAAGAACATTAATTAAATTGATTTATACAAATCAATAAAATCAGTATAGAATAAATAAAATAATTTGAATACACTCGCTCTACCAATAATATATCTTTTTTTCTTAATTTATTTCTTCCTTATTATATACATATATATATTTAATTAAACTACAATTAAAATTAAAATTCTAGAAAATAAAATTTTAAATATTTAGATTATTAGGATTTTTTCAAAAATATTCTTATTTAATTTTTTTTTCAGTATCAAACATTTAACTATAAAAAATATCTTAAATTTTTATATATTATTCTTAGTATCAATTGATCTCTTAAAAATATATTCAGATAATAAAGATCTAAATTTATTTGAGAATTCATCAAAAAATTCTTAATTTTGTAAAAATAAAATTATTTTCATTCAAAAAATAAAAATAAACTTTTTTCAATTTTTTAAAAGAGATTGTTTTTTTTATTTTTATTTATTAATGAAATAGTAACTTGAAAATAAATATTTTGATACTTCAGGTTGAGAAAGATTAATTTCTATCTTTAAAATCAGCCTGAATGAAAAAAATTTTTGAATTATGAATAGTTTCTTAATGATAAGTAAGTTTACATTCGAGTGATAAAAGATAATAGCCTAAATGTTAGGATAAATCAATAGAATACTAAGAATATAATACAAGAAATAACCACAAAGTACTCTGACTAAGTAATAATGACAGGATCATTAATTGCATCTTATTAATATTAAGAAAATACTAAATAAATTAAAATGAACTCTTTTGGTTTATACATTTGATAAATTTTACAACTAAATTTTTATACAATGAAAAATGGAAAACCTTTACTCAACTTTTTATACTTTTAACTAATTCAATATTTTTTAATTAAAAAAAGCTGTTTAGAGTGTTTCTAATAAATAGAGATAGTTAACAAATTATCAAAAATTAATCAAAAGCAAACATTAAAATTTAGTCAAATACACATATATACTGAGATAGATAGATAATTGATAACTTGATAGTTAGATAATCTTATCAATTATAAGGCAATTTTAGCCTAAATATCTTAAGTAGAAGAGTAAATAATAAGTACTGCTTCAACATTTCAATATTTAAAAAATACTTACTCTATTAAGCTTATCATTTATGTGCTGGGATTAGATCTTAGTTGAAGGTAAAACAATACGTAAATGGTTAATTATTGGTTTTACTATTACTCTTGGTATAACAATTTACTAATTATTTTTGATAAGCAGATCATTCTCAAATTATGTTTTTTCTCCTGATATTGATGACATAATGAATAACTGGTAGAAGAATGTACGAAATTTATTTATTTACTTATTTATTTAGCTAAAAAATGCAGTAAAATCCATTAAAAGCAATATTTTTACTAGTATAATTACAACTTAATGCATAGATTTACTTTAGTAGAACAACTAAAACTAGCAAATAAAATACCAAAAAATGGCATTCAAATTCTTAATATGAAAATTTTCTCTTTTTAATTACTTTTATTGGTACATTTTTAGCAAATTATTGAGCTATCATTTCATTTATTTCAATTTAAAAATTGAGATTATATTTTTAAAAAACATTATTTTAATTTTACAGCCAATCTCTAATTTTTTAGATGGAGCTACTTGTAACGAGTACTTGAATAATTATAATTGGTCTGGAATAAAAGCAGGATGTGACTGTTCAGATAGTACTTAGAATTTTTCTAAATAAATTTTCTTTTTTGCTTGTTCAGCTGATTAACTTGCTAATAAATGTGTTAATGTAAACAACGTAGAATCTTCAACATTAAATACTTGGCCTTCAAACTCTAATACAAATAATATGTTTAAAGAGTGTGTTTTTCGTTTAAGCGGATAGAATTTCATTAACTCGAATTAAGATTCTTCAGCTTAGAGCTGCAGTAGTATTAATGTGAATAATGTGGAGTAGTAAAGAAGTAAGTGTGGGTTTAGTAATAATTCTAATAATAAAGGCTATTAAATGTGCTTAACTTAATGTCCTATTATCAGTTTACTCAGCTAAACTAATTCAAACCTCCCTCAATATAATAGTAGAGTATAAGGATCAATAAAATCAACCTTTTTCTATACAGTTTCTAGTGATGAAGAGTAAGAATATCCTTTAGTAGATATAGTAACATAGGTTCCAACTGTTTGCATGTACAAAAAAGATAGAATAAATGTTCTTAGTCTGAATTACTAAAATACATAATATAATTCAAATTGGCAATATACTTTATAAAATGTTTACTTGACTGATAGTTGTGTATAAGAAGACACAAGATATTTTCCTATTGCAAAAATGCCTATTAACGAATATAAATACTTGCTTTAAAATGGAATAAGTGACGTTTCTGACTACCCTGGGTATCCTAAAAGCTCTTATATCACTCTTTATGGTAGAAGAATTATTTAATGGAATGATAATTGCAGATAACAAAACTATTTAAATTAGTTTGTATAATTTCATAAAAATTAAAATAAATAAGTTTAGCTTAGATTTGTTGCATTAATGTTATAAATATTTTTAGTTTTCATATCAAGTGTGATCATAATAGCTACAATATGTGAAATCGGATGGAGACTAAAATCTTAATGCTTTTGTAGATATTAATCTCCTGATTGTCTTGTAGTATTTTGCAGAAAATAATAATTAACAAATAACGAAACTTCAATAACAGATTACTGGAGACTCTATGATCCTTGCTATGTTGTTTGGATATTATTCTATGCATTAGCTTAAATAACTTGTTTTATAATTACCATTATATTTGCAGCTTAGACAAATATCGATAAGAGCTAAATTAAAAGTATTAGTTAAGCAAAATGCTCTGATATACTGACAAATTCAATCTTTGTTTAACTAAGTGATGATATAAACAATGATGTTTGGCCAAGCGACTTGATCCTACTTATAATATATCCTCTTTTTCTGCTATTTTAAATATTAATTTTTATCTTTCTATGGAGAGTAGTTACAAATCACAAACGTGAATGGTTTATTCAAAAAATGACTAAGAAATAATTATCTGTACTATCTAGTAAAGACCCAGTTTTAACATCAGAAGAATCAGAAGAAGAAAACTTCTAAAAAAATTTAGTTCAACATAAAATATTAGAGAAACAAAGACAATAATAAAATTTAGTCCTACAAGCAGATTTTATTTAGAGACAAAATCTATTAAATCAAAGTCTTTCTTACTTTAATACCTCAAGAAGCAATGTGACTAATAATGGATAAACCTATTAGTATGAACTATCTAGAATTACTTACCTTCAGCAGTAATCAGGCAATCTAAATTCTTCTTCACTTAATGCAGACTAAATGAAAAATTATAATTCTAACGGACAAAATGATTCAAATTAAAACAATAACGTAAACATTTCAATTACACATTCTTTAAATAATAACTCTGTCCATTCAGAACATTTTGGAGGTAATAACTACGAAAGTAGTAAAGAATCTAAATAGACTCCTCCACAATAGAATAAAAACAAAAATACTAATCCTATTTTCTAAAATAATCAAAAAAAGTAATCAAATCATGAAAGGTCTACTAATATAACAGCAAATAAAGGAATTAAACAAAGTTTTCTAGATGCAGATCCAGTTTGAAAAAGAAGATGATATATGCAGGGAAGCATAGCAAAATATGATAATAGTAAAAATACGTTTAAAAATAAACCAATTAACTACAAATACGATCTTATTAAAAAATAATTTTTCCCATCATTTCAATTTTGAAAAAAAAAAAATAATAATTAAAAATTATATTTTTATTACAATTAATAATAAATTTATAAATTAGTATTTTTTATATCAAAAATGCTAATCTTTAGTTCAATTAATGTATATTCTTTCATTTTTAAATAAAAGAAATAAGTCTAAATTAAGCTTATTAGATAAATATCTTAAAAAACAATTACATTATATAGATATAAATTAATATGTAATGCAAAATAATACTATGTTTGTGATTATTTTTTTATAAAAGTCATATTTTAAATATAATAAATTTATTAATTATTTTTTTAAAGGAAGGAATTAATTGAGTGAAAAGGAAATACTGTAATATATTATTAATCAGTTAAATATCTAGCTTTTTTAAAAATATTTAAAATATTTATTAATCCTATAAAATCTAAATCAAAAGAAGAAGTTATTGTGACTAGTCACAAAATTTGTTAGTTCTATTTTAATTAAAGTCACAATATTTTAAAATTAGACAAAAATAGCTGGCTTATAGAAAAATTGTAATAAAAAATCATTTTGAATATATTTTTACATTACAGGTCTTTAAATACAATAAAAAATTTTAAATATTAAAAGATATGTAATTAAATAATTTTTTTCTAAATAATTCTACCAAATTAATAGTCTTCAAAGCTAATCTTTAACAAGTATTATTTTTCTAAATTATTAAAACCACTTTTGATTTAAATCATATTCCTTTATACCTACATTTGTAAAATATTTAATTATGGGTGATTAAATAAATAATTTCTTAAAGCTGATAGAATTGTAAAATAACTGAATATTGAGCGATGTATTAGGTGTTTATTGCTGTTATTAATAGCAAATCTTAAGAAGATATTTTTTACTTGATAATAAGAGTCATAAAAAACCTATCTCATTTAAAATAAATTGATGTTTGTTTTACTAAACTATTCATTTTTAATTAGAAACATAAACAGAAATACTGTTCAGAAAATCTTATTAGTAATTCTAAATTAATAATTTGTTAAAAATTTTAAATTAGTTTTGAGATGTTTAAAGAATAGAAAATGATCTAATTGATAGATTCAAACAAAGACTCGCAATAGAAGAACTAGCAGGAGATTGAAAGAAAATCTTCATTGTGTCATATTGCTGACTTTTAGTCAGAAAGAATAATTGATAGATCTGTTTAATCTCAGGTTTTTGGACATAGATCCAAATTATCAAGCCTAGATTGCATATAAATTCCTAATAGTCCAAAAAAAAAGTTTCGCTAAAAACTTAAGTAGCAAGATTTTATCAGCTTTACTTCAACTTATATGAAAAGGGGAACTTTAGATAGCGACATGTTAGATTAAAAGAATGATGATCAATTAAATGAAAAAGATTATATTATTTTAGAAATTTTGAAAAAGAAAATTGTTGATGTAAAATAAGAAGAAGATAGCAATGTAGAATTTTTTAAAATTTAGAAAAAAGATTTTTTTTTTATTGCTAAAATGAAAGAAAAGGCATGTCCAATTTTAAGGTTTATTACATATCTACTAATTTTATAAAAAGATGGCAATTTACATTTTAAGAAAGGTGACAAGAAATCCACTAGAAATACAATTCTTAAAAAAAGTGATAGAAAGCATACCCCTATTTCAAAAGAATCCAGATTTATCGAAGAATTGTTCAAACTAAATTCTAATGAAAATTAATCATTCATTTTACAATAAGAATCAAGTCATATTTAACTATGGTAAATTATATTTATTATTTGATAAACTCATATTATCATTTATTTTTTAAAGAGATATATGAACTAACTAGTTATTTATTTACTTTTTAACAATTATTAGGTGATCATGGGTCAGTATTCTATTTAATATTAAAAGGTACTTCTATTAATCAAAAATTTTGAGAAAAAAAGAATAAGATTTTACATTTTTTATGAAAACTTCAAATTTTTATTTTGAATAGGGAGTGTTTACTGCTTAATACCAAATAAAGACTATAAATCATTTGAATCTAGTGAGGAATAATCTCTAGGATAAACCCAAAAAGAAAAAACTAATAGTTAATAATTAGAAAAATAAACTGATTTATTGTAGTAAAATAAAAGAAAATTAATTTTTGGAGGGCAGCCTTTCCACTTCAAAAGATAAAAAAGTTAAGAGCAGGATCTTCATGAATTTGATTTAGAGAGTGGTACTTATGAGCCTCCAAAATCCCCTTTAAAGTATGAAAAATAAAAATAAATTTAAATTAAATTATTATTAAATAATTTAATAAAAAGGAAAAACAAACTACTTCTGAAACCAAACAGAAGTCAAAGTTTTAGTGATTAAGAAGAAGAAACAGATGAAATGATAAAAAAGAGATAAAAAGAAGAGAATAAAAAATTTATTCAACAAAATTATCCTGAGTTTGATATAATCAAAGAACTTAAATAAGGAGACAGCTTTGGTGAAATAGCTGTGCTTACAGGAGAGAAAAGGTACATTTATTTTAAATAAATTATTAAATTAATTTAATTTTAATTAATGAAGAACTGCAACACTGATTTGTTCAGAAGATACTCATTTGCTGGCTTTGAGTAAGAAAGGATTTGATACAATATTGGGAGCATATAAATAATATATAATCTAAGAAACTGTAGAATTTCTTAGAAAAATACCATTCCTATAGCCAATTCCATCTTCTTAATTGATGAGTTTATTTCAATCAATTAAAGAAGAAAAATATGTTATGGGCAACTATATTTACAATGAAAAAGATAAGCCTAATTATATTTATTTTGTAAAATCTGGAGAAATCGAAATATCAAAAGAAATATAGCAAGATGATAATAACTAAAATTCAGATATTGATTATCAAGAATACAACAAAAGGGGATCTATTAGTGAAGTAGAAAAAAGTAAAGTATTTACAATTTAGAAGAAAAAAAATAAACAAAGAGTCCGTTTATATTAATTGGGACCACACTAGTATTTTGGAGAATAAGAAATTATGAAAAAGCTTCCCTTTAGAGAAACTTAAGCTAAATGTAACTCCTAAGAAGCTGTAATTTATTCCATAGAAAAAAAAGTAAGATTTTATTTAACTTGAAAAAAGATATTAAATAAATAGATTAAATAAATGAAATATAATTTAAAAAAAGCTTAGAAAAAATTAAATTAATTTTAAATATTCTAAGATAAAGATTATTTATAATTAAAAAAATGACCTTTAGAAATTAAATTTATTCAAAAAAATTCTCTCTTTTTCTCTTTATTATCAATTTAACTCTTTTATCTTAAAGATTTCTGAATAATAGAAATTATTTATAAATTTAGGATTTTCTTGTGTTTATGAAGGTGCATAAACATTTCTAAATTTTCAAGAAAGAGGTTTAAATTAAAATGGATTGGGAAGAAGAAAGGGATAAAAATTTAGTGAGCAAATCATAACAGAATAAACTCATGCTCCGTTTAAGTTAAACAATACATAATAAGCCTTAAAATTTAGAAGATACAAGGAAAAGTAATGATAATTTTTTAAGTAAATACAATGTTAGAGATTCTGATTCTAATTTTTTTAGCTAATAATATGTAAAGACTTCAGCTAGTTTAAAATCTTAAAGAAAAATAAATGATAAAAATGCATTGCATGCTTAGCCTTAAAACGATTCTCAACCATTAAATGACTACTTCAATTTACCATCTAATAGATATAATTAATAATAGCAATAGATACCAATGAATTATGCTGACCAGATTAAAAATGAATAGCAACAAAATATCTTCAATGATAATTTATAATAAAAAAATTTGAGGAATAAATTACCAACTCTTTAATCAAATTTTATTGAAAATAGAAATGCTTAAAAGAATTATAGATCTAATTCTTTAAATCATTTAATTTATAGATAAAATAAGCCAATCATTGAAGCATTAGTGAATCTTAAGAACAAAGGATGTGATATAACATAACTTTCTAAATTATCTGCAGATGAACTTAAAAATATTAGCAGGATAGTCCATAAAAGTAACATATAAATAGGCTAGCCATTAAGTAAAAAAGGGAATACTCACAGAGAAAATTTAAATGATATAAATGAATGGGATATTTCAAATAAATATAACAATCCAGATAACTTATAATAACAGTAAAGGCAATAATTTAAAAATAATTCTAATAGCATTTAATAGTCTATATTTTATTCTAACTACCAAGATAACTAAGATGACATATGCTCTTCTAAATAATCAAATATCTCTACTTAGCCCCATAATCAGATAAACAAATAATAAAAAAGTAGTTCTATGAGATTAATAGAAACAGATGAAAATACTACAACATCATCAAAAAAAATATCTATGCTTTTAAGAAAAAGTAATTTAAACCTTTAAAAAAAATAAATCATTATCTTTATTTTAATATTTAAATTTAAAAGGCTTTGATTATTCTAATGCAGGATTCAACCAAATAATTTAGGCAAGCTAAACTTAAAGAGGATCATTTTCACCTAAAAATTATGGACAAATAATTGAATAAAGAGAAACACCTCCAAAAAAAATTAATGCTTTATTTAATTCTCCTCAAAATCATTGTCAATAAAAATAATAAGTTGCATCTTAAACAATTTAAAATGATATGGGAAGTTATTCAATATTCAATCGTAATAAACCAAGATCAAAAACAGATTAGCTCACAGTTCTCTAAAGACCGAAAAATATAAATTAGCCCTGCAAAGGTTCAACTTTACATATTGAAAAGTAGGTTACTCCACATTATAAATTTGAGGAAGAACTAATATTTAAAAATAATAAACAAATTAATAAAAACAAAGATTACTTTGATCAAGATAATAATAATCGTTGTGCTACCCTATACCTACTAGGAAAGAAAAGCGAATCTAAATTAGGTATAACTTCTATATAAAAGTTTACATAAGTTGAAAATAATAGTTTAAACAAACCCACTGATAATTAAGAATAATTCAATTTTAAAAAGAGTCCTAGAAGTAATTTAAATGCTGATAAATTAAAATTTTTAGTGAAGAATGATTGAGCAACTATCATGATTAAATAACTAAAAATATAAAGTTTAATTAATTTACATTAAATACTTATTCAATTCTATTAACTACTAAAACTACACCAACAACAGAACAAAAATTTATTACATTATTATTAAAAATAAATTTAGCTTAAATTAAAAAAATCTCGCATTAAATAACACTTTACTAAATAAAAATATGAAATTATTAAAAATATAAATCATTAACCTTTTGTTCATTTTTCTAATGATCTAAGATCTTATGATAAAATGTATTAATGCCTTTATATTATTTTATTTTATATTATCATAACTCAATATTTTATTAAAAATTAATTTAATTAATATTATCTATGAAATTATTTTGGAATAGGTTTAAAAATTAAAAATATTAGATAATTTATTTTTTGAAAAAATAATAGTCAATTTATTAGTAATTAAAAAAATAAAAATAAAAAAATTTCATATTTAGTTTATATTAAAATTTTTTGAGAAAATTCGAAAAACTAATTTCAAGCAATATGAATATTTTTATAATTTTTTAAATATTTATTTAATTTAAAAAAATTATTCAAATTATAAAATTTAATTTTAATCTTTTTAATTATTTAAATGAGGAAATCATTTTGCCATAACTTTTTCTGTGTCTTCTTAAGAAATATGGTGGAAAAATGGAACCAATAAGAACTTTTCTATAGCTTCTCCAAGACTAGGATTAACGGATTTCAATGAAGTTAGATCTCCTTCATCTTAAAATAGATCTATTTATTAGAAATTTAATTAGTTTTTAAAATAATATATTAATAAATAAATTATTACTTTGATTTATTGGAGTATTTACTTAAAGTTGCCTTACTTCATTATTTTCATAGAATATATTTGGCACATAAATCATATTTGTGCTAACTGTAATATATATTGAGTATAGAGTACTATCTAAGATGTTATTAAATGATATAACTATATTTCCATTTGGGTCTGTTAGTCCACTAAAGCAAAGCTCACTCAACTGATTGAAATTTTGTTAATCTAAACAATAATAAATTTATCTTGATAAAAGTGATGTAGAATTTGACTTTGGCTGAATTTGAGCATAAACATAACCTTAGGATACTAATTTCAGGGATATTTATACCTAATAATATGATAAATAGGTAATTTTAGGCTCTATTTAAATGTCAGGAGGAATTTGAATTTATAATTGTGTTGTCATTTTTACTTGTAAATTGAGATAAGGAAGCATTTTTTAAAATTATGAAGCTTAGTTATTTATAAATTTCTCTGCTAGATAATCAGGAGATGGATTATCATTAAATTTATCTGGAGTCAATATTACTTCATAGAAGTAATTGGGGACGATATCACTATTTTTTGAGTATTTATTTTACTGTCCAAGATTATATTCATAGCTGGTAATATTTATAAATCTACTTTAAGGTACTCTTATTGTTTTAGAAAGCTTTTCAATCACTTATTGTGGTGTAAGTAGATTAGATAAGGGTATTCTTATTATTGCTCCATAGTTTAGAATTTAAGTTTTAAAATAAACATTTTTGATTAATGAGTATCCATTTGGGTTAAATACCATCCCATAAACAACAAAGTTAGTTTGAGATTCTAGGCCTTTAACATCGAATTTTACTATGTAATCTACTTTATCAGTGATAATTTGATGAACTAATATAGTCTAAGGAGTAGATACTGAATATGGGTATGTGTAAGGATTTTTTATTTGATTAAATGTGGGTGAAGGACTTCCTTATAAAGCAAAAATAGCCACAAAATACCCAAAAGATTTTGTAAATGCTTAAAACTAAGCATGATTAGCATCAGTTGAAATTAATTGAAGTGTTAAAATAGCAGGGATAGCTAATTAAGCATTTGAATTAGTATTCATATTTAGACATGGCTTTCCTGCATCCTAAGAAGGAGGTCTTTGATTTTTATCTAAAATTACTCTCAAAGTTTTTGGATTAGTATAGCTATTACTTAAGGAAAATGAAACCTATTTAAGTATAGGTTTTAGCGTGTGAATAATTGTTCCATAAGATGATAAAGAAAAGTAAATAATGCAATTAAAAGAAGGAACTTGATTAACATTAACAGTCATAGTAAAATTAGTTTAGTAAGTGTTACTATCAATTAAGATTTAAGAGGAGTTTATTTCTATTATGTTTTGGCATTCAGAAGAAACTTAAACAACTAAATTTAATAAATTAGCAGGAGGTTATGATACAATTACTGGAACAATAATAGGGTAACCAGTAGTTTCTACATCAACATCTTAGACAGTGACAGTAGCTTATTATATTTACTATCCTGCAACTATTTACACTTTTTGAGGAACTAAAGGCAAGTAAAATTTACCATTTTACTCTGTTTATTAAAACCTAATATAGAATGGCTTGCTAGCCATTAAATCTGAGCTAACTATTACATTAAATGAATAAGAAGTTCCTTCAAAATTAGAAAACTCTATTTTCCTAGGATCAAATTTGATTCCATTAAGATCACTTGAAGGTCTTTTTTTATTTTTATAATTTGTAAATACTTAATAAGTTTTAAAAAATAATAAAAAAATGATTACACAATAACTAGCCCTTCAGCAGGCTCTTCTATATTTATTTTAAAGTTATATGATAGTCCTGGACTGAGAATTGAAGGTCCTATAACAACTGTGTTAAAAAGATTGTCTACATAGTCTACACAATTATTTTGGTCAGTGTTTATATTATTTGTGAATAAAACATCACCTATTGACAGATCTATTAACTTTATTTCAAAGAAAGAAACATTAGCAGATAAGTAATAGTCTTTCAAATTGCAAGAGAATTCAGTAGTTGGATTAAGGATATTAGTAACGTTAACAAGTATTTATGTAAGATTGAATTAATTGAGAAGGACATTTTCTATCAAAAGCTCATAATCATAAAAATCACAAAATGAAGATACTAAAGAAGTTTTGTTGGTGCTATCAAAAATGCTACAGAATGGTTTTGTTTAGATGTTTACAACAGAACTAAATACTTCTGCTGGTAATCTAATAGAAATAGCCATTTAGTTTTGGAAAGGAATACTACTAAAGGATTAAAGTCCAAATTAATATGATGCTTGAGTATTGATATTATTATCAGAAACTTGTATACCTGTGCTGAGTATTGTTTTTGGTAAATAGGATATCTAGTATTAGATCTTTCCTTAGAATTACCAGCTAATTGCTCCTTTGCTGAAATAGGTAAATTTAAAACCTTCTAATTTTTCATACTAAGAGGGATTAACAATATTCTTTATCATCCAATTTACCCAATTATTTTGAGAAAAATCATTAAACTTTGTTTTTAAAATTAAAAATTTGTAAAAAAAACAATAAATAAGGAAGTTACTTGGCTTATTTAAGATATTTTGAAGGAAATTTTATGTGTTGATATTATATTGCATGGTACCTAATAGTAGTTACCATCAATTACTTTTTATGAAATTACAGAGAGCAAAATTTTATAACTAAAATTTTCTTGAGTTGGTTTATTCTAAGAAAAGTATACACCACATATTAGGCTATCACCTAAATAAGAAGCAAAATTAGAAGGAAATTCTAAAATAACAGTATCTATTGGTGTAGTAGTCGAATAGATTCTATTTGGGGGAATACCTATTGCATAAGTACTCTTTTCTCCAGCATTTCTAGGAACATTCAAAATCTAAATTTGAGAATTTACATCAATCTATTTAAAAATAATAGTTAGTTTATTTAAAAAAATTTTATTTTACATTTATTGAAGGTCTAATTAAGCTAACGTATTGCAAGATATTTATTTAATCATCTGCAACAGCATAGAGAGATGAAAATTTAGAAATTTCTGCAGAGAAATAGTAGTTATTTCCTGGATAGTCAGGATTTTAAAGATAAAGAGAGAATTCAAAGAATGTTTGAGCTTCGATAGATCTTAAGCTTGCCTACAGACCATATTTAAAATTTGAATTCAAAAGTAATTAGCATTATGAACTTGCTAAAGTAACCATATCTGTACTGTAGCAATTAAGAATATTTCCAATAGGATTGCTCAATCTGAATCTAGGATCAATATATATAAATATGGTTGATCCATCTTTAATGTATTATTGCTAGCAGATAAATTTGAATGTGTATAATGATAGAGTATTAACATTTGATGATCCTTAGATAACAAACATATTACATGTTTATGGTGAAATATAGGTCATTTATGGGAAATAAGTATCAATCTAGCATATCTTTCTTCCAGCATAAATGTTAGAGTCAAATAAAGAACTTATTGTAATTGGAATTTGTTATGGAATTACGAAATTAGGTGTGTTAAGACCATAAATTTATAGGATTATCTAATCTTTTTATGAATAAGTTGAGTTATTGAGGTATATGTCTACTCTGTTATAAGCACTAACAACACAATTTATCCTGCTTAATCCATAGTAATTTTAAGAAGTTTTAGATGTTACTTAGCAAGAAGATTTCATTTACATTAAATCGAAAGGATATAACTAAGAAAAGAGAACACTTATAGCACCATATGGAGGAATAGGATGACCTGGAATTATGCTAAGAGTTATTGTTGCATTATTTTCACCTCCTACTATCTTGTTTATTGAAATAATTACTTCCTAAAATTGATTACATGGTATTATCTTTATATTTGTAGACACAGGGTAAACTTTATCAACTTTTTAACTTACTTGTGAAAAGCCTTGCACATTCAAAATTCCTGAATAGCTATATGCAGCATTTATTAGTTTTTTTATAGTTATAGTTTAAGCACTGCTGGCAGCTATAACTGCTCCTGGCTTAATATAAATTTAATTAGTTATTCCAAATACATATATTTCTGAACATGGAGTATTTGCTCCTTAAACACATCCAACTTAAGAGTAATCACTATACCTATTGAACATATCTTCATCAAACTAAAATGCTAAATAATCATTTATTGATATTATTTATCCACTCGTAAATGTAAATAAATAATCAGAATATCCTATTTTATATAAAATAAACCATAAATACAAGTTTTTAGATAGATAACTCATAATTTTTTTTCAAATTTAAATAACAAATAATCAGTAAAATTTTATTAAAATATTTTTAAGTTAAAGAAATCAAAAAAGGAATCTTTATCTTAAATGATTTATTTTATTTATTTAAAATTATAGAATAAAAAATTTTTTTATTTACCTAAAACATTTTGACTTGAAGGATAGTTAGATAGTTATTAAATTTAACCAGTCGTATCTATTGTTCTTCCATCTTGTGTAGTAATTGTAGGTATTATTGCTGTTGATTAGTAAAAGAATGCAGTTACATTTGTATTTTTATAGGTTACAGCTACTCCCATAGAAACAGTACTTGTAACTGTGGTAGGGAGAGCTTATATATTTGTTATTAAGAACTAAACAACAGTTCCTGCTGGCATTTCTTAATATCCTGTTATGTTTATTCTAGGAAGATTTACACTGTCCCATCCTTACTATAGAACACATTTTAATCTATCTTAATTTTATGCTAGTTAGAAACCTGCAGGCTATGAAGGAATTTATTGCTTAATAACACAACCAAGTTCATCACCGGTTTTTAAACCAGTTCCTAAATCATTTAAATATCCCTTCCCTATTTTAGAATCAAAAGTTAATACTATTGTAGAGAATTGCTTAGCTTAAGGGGCATCATAACCTTAAGGTATCCAGTATTAACCAAGTTAGAATTTAAATTCAAAAAGTCCTGATTCTGAAGCATCTAAATATGGCACCATACTCATTTAACTAGGAGCAAGAGGTACTCCTAAAATTGGGCTTGTAATAATTGTCTGTTTTTCTACTAAAGTTCCTTAGGAATATAATTCAACTGTAATATTATATTAAGCTCCTGGTATGCATGGAGCCGTAAAAAGATTTCCTTATTTATCATTAATCCTATTTATAAAAAGTATTTGTTTGAATTTAAAAAAAATCACTTTTGTTCATAAAAAATAAAAGTTTTTGAGAAATAATGGAAAACTAGGAATTTTTATTATGAATAGAAATTATTGTAATAATTTACTCGATAATCTTTGGTTGTTAGTTGTAGGTGGTATCAGGTTACAAAAAAACTTTAGTTTCAGCAAACTTTCTTTATAAGATACATTATAGGACATTATCATTAAATTTACCTTTTATCGAGCAATTATCAAATCCTTTTACGGCAGGATATCCAAATTCATTTGGTAATCTAAAAACAAGTTAGTCTACTTTAAAATCTGTATCACTAGTATTTGGGAAGAGGATCATATAAAATTCAACTTAAGTTTCACATATCCTTGCTTCTCTATCATAGAAGCTTTTTGTGTTAAAAGTAAGATAGCTCAAATTTGGTAAAACATATGGAAGTATATCTATTTTTTGCTATGCTAAAGATATAGCTCTATACTAGTTATAATTTTAAGGATATCTATCTATTCCTCCAATTAATTAAAAGTTATCTGTAGTACCTGCTGGAGCTGATATATCTATGTAGAATTTCAGATATATTTAGATAGTAAATGTTTGGTATGTTGATTAGAATGGGATCATTTCATTAGTCATGTCAAGTTCAATCATACTACTTGTTATTAGGTTACAATCAAATCTTAATGGATAAGGTTTTCTATTAGTATCAGTTATTGTAAGAGTAGCATTACAATAATTATTCTAAATGTATGCTACTTAAGTAGGAATGGTAAAGTAAAAGTTAGTAATATCTTAATTTAACCAAACTCCTTTTACTTAAATCTCTACTGTATTCATATAGTCTCTTAAAAAGTAATTTTGTGTAGTAGTTGGAGGAGGCATTTTTACATTGTAGGTTTGAGTTGGTGTAATTGTCATAGTCATACCTAATTTTTTTTGGTTAAATAGAGTTTAATTAATTGAAAAATTCAAGATTTGATTTGAAGAAAAATATTAATATATTAAAGTAACAATTATTTACTTTGTGTTTCATAAGAGTATAGAATAGCAGGTATTTGATAAATACAATTAATAACACTTTGAACACCATCCCATACTTCTAACTAGAAATTTATTGTGTTATCTAGTAAGAAGAAACCGTTTGTCATACCTGCTAAAGTTAAGCTAAACTAATTTGCAGTTATTTAGCTATTAGATTGAACTACTACTATTTAGTCTAATGGAAAAACTATACAAAAATTATTAAAAACACAAGTTGGAGACATTCTTCCTGTTTTATAGTTTTCACCTCTGTAATAGATAACAATAAAATCAGATGTCTTGACTGTTTGTAAAAACATCAAATTAAAAGTATGTTAACAATTAGTTTTATAAACAACTTATTAACTTGAGGTACTAGTAGCTGTAGATACTTAATTAGAATTTATGATATTTTAATTATCAGCTATTGTTTGGAAGTAATTGTATGATACATAGATGTTACACATTGATATATCATCTCTACATTAACGTTTAACTGCAGCTTAGACAGAAGATACAACTCCTACTTTTGATGGATTTTGTATATTGCTTAGCCAAATGATTATTGTAGTTCCTACAGCTATCGGTTTATCTACAGCAATTTAAACAGAAGCCATTTAAGGAGGAACTACACTTTTATCACCTTTGTGAACATAGCATTTAATTTAAGTTGATGATATTAAATTTTAACCTGGGTTTTCTGCACAATCAATTTAGCCAAACCCATCTTAGTTTAGAGTAAAGCCTTTTAAATATTTAAAATAATATATTTAGAGTTAAATTAAATCTAATCATTACCTAATGTTTCTGGGAATATGTCATTAATGAAATTAGATGTAATGAAAGAGAACCAAATTTAATCTCCAGCCATAATATTAACATTAGTTGTAAAAGTCATTCTATAAGCTGTTTTTCTATTCACACTTTATATTAGAGGTTTGAAAACAAAAGATGTATCAGGTTAAGGTTCAAGCAGGAAATAGGTTGTATCCTTTTCTACAATATTTGATAAAGCACTTCCTCCTTTAAATGCAGCCAGACTGAATTAATAAAATCCACATTGTGGTCTTTATATACCATTTTATCCAGGAACAGCTGCTTGTGTTGTATCTATACTAAAAGTATAGCTTATTTACTTAGTAAACTATTCATTCAAAGCAGGTGGTAAATTTATGATTAAAGGATTAACACTGACATTATTAAAAATCGAATTATACTATTTTATATTTTAAAAAATTAACTAAAGTAATTAAAATTTAAATTTACTTATGCTAATTAAGAAGTTTATTTGTAAAATGCTGACTAAATAGCAGGAGGAGGAGCAATTTACCAAGATGCTTCAGCAGTAAGTTAGATGTAATCGTTTTAGACTTAAATAATATTATTTTATCTCAATTTAAAGTTAAATTAGAATGGCCCATATTAGTTACAGTAAATGTTCTTTAAGTATTTCATAATCACAACTGCTTATTTTACACTATTTGGTGAGCCATCTATAGGAATGGAAGCAAGGTTAAATATTTCAGCTACAAGACCATTTGGGCCATAGGCTTTAACAGTTGGAAGAGTAACAGTAGGATTTGGATTTTTCCCAACTAAAAACATATTAATTTATATTGCTGTACTTTATGTAAATGCTATTGTTCCTTAAACAATGTATTCATAATCTGATATTTTGTAACATACTAGGGGTGAGGAAGGATCATTAGCTACATTTTTACCAGGAAAACATTAGTCTCCTACTGGTGAAGGGGCTACTTATAGGAATGTGGAATCTAATTTGATATATAAATACCCGCCTTTTGGTATTTCTTTTATTTTAAAAATAAATTATTTTAAAAAATATTAAGTTCAAATTAAAATAGAAGTTTTTTTAAATAAATTTAAAATTTAGTTACTTGGTGCATTCAAATTTAAAACTATCTCATATTAACTATTAACATTTCTAAATCCTCTATTTCTGTATATTTAGCCAACTAAACTAGTAATTATACTAAGTGTAGTTGAGGTTCCAGAATTATAATATTAAGTTATAAGTCCATTAAAAATTTTTCCATATTGCCATCCAAAGCTAGCAGAGTCATCTGAAGTAGAAAAAGGACTAAAAGTTAATTAAATTGTGCCAGTTTAAGTTGTTAGAGGATTAATCAAGTATACATTTATATTTGAAAAGAAATGAATATTAAATCCAGAAACTGTGAATTTTTAAAAAGAAGTTTTCACAATACCCAAATTATTGTTATTGTATGCAAGGAGAAGATACTAACTTTATGTAAGAGATCCACCATATTGTGTAATATACGTTGACCATTACATATTCGTTGATTATATTTAATTATTTGTTGAAGATTAAGTAATTGTAAAGGTGCTTGCAGATGATTATTATGTTCTTTGATTGTTAAAAAGGGTTTATCTTGATATCACTTTCACAGAATCTCCAGTGTTATCTTACATCATTAAGGTAACTCTTAAAGTTAACTAACAGTCTAAATTAGGATTAGTCAAAGCAGGAATCTAATTAAAGAATTATTTTTAAAAAATATAGCTAAAAGTAAAAATTTACCAATATGGTATAGGGAGTAGAGGATGAAAGTTATGAAAACGGCATAATAGAATATTTTATTGGTTCTTGCTTATTTGAAGGATTTCCGAATGAGGCTACTAACTTCATACTTGAAAGATAAGGATTCGATGATATTGAGTGGATGTTACCAGTATTAAACTAAGGTAGGTAATGCGTCTAATAATAATTTTGAAGCCCAGCGTCAGATGGGAAGAATTGTGAATCTAATTCTAGTCTTATAAAAACATCATGAGTTGAATCAGTTACTTAAAGTGTATTAATTAAATTTAAATTCAATATCAATAAATTATCTTTTTCTTATTATTACATACTTCCATAATTTATATTGATTTGATTAAAGTTTTAAATAGTTGTTTATAAAATGATTGTATCACTAACTGTTGCAGGTAAACCAGTCATTTAAAATAAAAGTTCATCTCTTGAAAAAGTAGATGGGATTTTAAATTGTGAATTTTGATTACCATCAATATAAATTATAACTTAATAAGTATTTCCTTATACTAAACCAACAGTGGGAGATCCTATTTTATAAATTGGTGAAGCAGAAGTCTTATCTAAAATACATGAAGATGCTAAGTATAAGTTTGAATAATTTGGTATTTATAAAGAATTGGAGTTTTTTAATAAGAAATAGCAAACTAAATTATTAGCATCGATCAGCGCCATAGGCTAGAAGTTTCCTGAATTATCTGCTAAAGTTATATAAATTTACTCATTTTAAGAAGGGTTTTAGTTATATGTCAATTATTTAATAGCTACAAATTCAAAAAAAATCTGATTAACATTAGTTCCAGCATAGATAGTTGGCTAGGTAATTGTTAAAGTATTTTAGGTTGAATAATATTTAATTTTATTCAAATTAAAGGCTTGCATACTTGAAGTAATAGAAGAATATCCTGCTGGGCTATTAATTTGAATGTTTAGGAAAAGATTATAAATATTTATACCATCATTTGTAACAAGCAAATCAATAGCTATAGGGTTTGTAGTTTTTAATATTTCTGCAATTAAAAACATTTAATGAGTAGCAGGAGAGATAGATGTTAAACTAATTCCAAACAATCCAATAATACTAGAAGATATTACACTACATTAGCTGAGCTCATTTCCATTTGAACGAACCAATAAACAGTTTTTAAATTTTAAAATTGTAGAATCTTTTAGCTAAATAAGAACCTCTTGGAAAGGAAGAACATTTGGGATTTGAAAGGTCAAACTAAAAAGTTCATTTCTATTAGAAGTATATTGACTAGGAATACTTGTAAATGAAATAAATTGAATTGGTTAAGTAGGATTGATGAAGTTTGAAAATGAAGGATAAAGAGAATTAACTTAATTTTTTAATGAAAAAGTTTAGTAAAATTCAGTGATAAAAGTTGGATTAGATCCATAATATATGAGATTAGCAATTACAGGATTAACTACATTTTTAATTTTTAGATTAAATGTATTTCCTAATGATCTTGTAGGAGATTTAATTATCACTCTTTGTGTTTATTTGTTCCTCCAAATTAAGTTATCATCAAAAGCTAAAGCAGCTAAACTATTTCCTACTCCAATTATACCTTAAGTTCCTAAAGAAATTCTATATTTATCTCCAAATTACCTTTTTAATAAATAAATTAAATATTAATTTGTATTTTAAAAACACTCTAACTTTAATTTTAAATATGTTTGAATCAAAATGAAGAATTACCCTGATTATGAATTAACTGGCCATGTTATCGACCCTGAGTAAGTTACTGTAGCACCTAATGAAAGAGAATCTGATGTAAATTAGTAAGTATTTGAATCTATAATTGGAGGATTATAAGGGGGTTAAATTTGTAATTGTATTAAATTAATTGCAGTTTTGGTGTAGAAAGTACTTCCGTTTTGAATATTTATTGTCATGTCAAATGTCTATAAGTCTATCAAATTTACCAATTTTATATCATCTATTGCCAACGTAAGTTTAGCTCCTGCAATATAGGAATTAAACTTTTCAAGACGAATGAACACTGGCCCTGTGCTTGATTTCAAATTGATTGTACAAATAGGTGTTTAGTAATTTGGAATACTAACTAAATCTGAAGAAATATCACATGGTATTTGCTATCCTATTTTTTATAAATAAAAGAATTAAAAGAAGAGATAAGAGTAAATTTTGTTCAAACCTATCTTAAATTAAGTTAATGGGGAACTATAATCTACTTGAGGTAATAAAATTTCAATATAAGAAGATGGAAATAAGTTGGCTGCTACTTAAGCATTAGCAAGCTAAGCTTCAAAGTAAATAGAAGAAGTTTAGGACTCTAATGTACTTAGAATAAAGAATTTTTAAAAGTCAGTGTGACTCGTTCCTTGGTATTAGGTTATTCTTCTTTGAGTTCTTAAAACATTACTACTTGAAATTCTAGTTGTAATTGTGGCTAAATAGCTGGTATTGCTAAAATCTACTACTGGTAAATTTAAATATCCTAAAGTTATAATTATTTCATAAGTTTGCCCTGAAGATATGATAGTTGTTGCAGTAGGATTTGTGATTTAAACAATACCTTAATTAAGAGGATTAATAAAATTGCAATTTAAAGGGTTTCTAGTATAACTACCATTGGGATTATTTATTTTAGCTAGACAAGTTACTGGTACTGATGTTGATGAAGCTATTGTATTTGTTGCTACTTAGATTTAAAGTGTATTATAATTTGTTGCTGGTAGATTATTTTGATAGAAAAATCTAATAGGACAAGTAGTTATAGAAACTCCATCACATGGAACTATAGGAGAAAATCTGTAGAATTTTAAATAAGTTCTTGAATATTAAACAAATCCTGCGGCTTATTGAGAATTATCAAATGTGAGAGTATTTGAATTTGATGATATCATTTAGTAATTTGTTTAGCTAACAAATTTTCTGTAGTAACGTATTTCATATTAAGCTGTTGCTTAAGGTAAAGTTGGTGTGGTTGGAGTAGGGTTTTACAATTCTAAAGTTATCATTATAGTCATAGACTATTTTACAACATTTGTGTCTCCACGTAGAATTGTAACAGTATAATACTAATTCACAGCATCATATGTATATCTACAAAGCAATAAAGCTTTATTTGACAAAGATTTGGCACTACAAGCCTAAGTAACTGATGGGATTTCTGTTTTTTTCAATACTAGTTAGAAAGCCTGTGAATTAAAAAAAATTGTAAATTTTGTAAAACTTAAAAATAATCTTTTTTTAATATTTTATATTTATCTAGTTTTTGGATTAAAGATTAGAATAGTTTTTTATTTTTAATTTTTTTGAAAAAAAGAAAATTTATTTTTTAATTTTAAAAGGAAAAATAATATCTTAATGAATTTTACATAATTCAAACTCATATCTTCAAGCTCAACACTAGTAGTGAAGACATAAGTGGCGAATTAACCGCAGGTGTTCATAGAATATGGCATTAATGAGGCAGTAATAGCTTAAGCTGCAGGAGGTTTTAGACCATTTTAAGATTAAGGAATAGTAAATGTATTTGGATCATATGACCAGCGGCCATCTTAACTATAAATAAAAATTTATATTTTATAGTCTGTGAAAATTTTTTAAGCATAATTTATGAGGCTTATAGCTGCTTTTTAAGTGCTGAAGTTTTGTACATTACTTTATTATATTCTATAATATAATATGGAAGTTCCTATTACTTGGCAATCCTAATTATTTAAACACATTTATTTGTTAAAAATTGGACCTGATGCTGGGTCTATAGAGATGATGATACTAGGGGTATTTATTGGATTAGCACCATTAATTTGTATCTCATAGTTATTTACAGTGCTGCCAATAAAAACAGATCCATCATAAATATTTAAAGGAAAGTTAACTGTATATGTCTATGCTATTGTATAACCTGTTTAAGAGACTAAAGGTGCCAAAGAATTCTGATAATATCTAGCTTAGCTTTACAATAGGTTTCTTGAAGAAAAAAATGGTCTTATACTTTCTATTGTTGAAACAAAAGCTATATTAAGATTTGTAGAACTAGTTTGAGGAAGTAAAACCATGGGTATTAAGCATTTAACATCTTTTCCTTACTACACTGTTAAAGGAATTTCTATCAAGTGGAAAGGAAGGAAATCTTTAGACATTTGACTCTTTCTATGGAAATAGCACTATGTTGTTAAAATAGGCTGAGTTACAATATCTTCATAACACAAGCAGCTGATTAGAGCATGGCTGACACTTACATCAACATCTTAAATTAATTGGTTAGGCCAATCATTGCTTTAAAATTCGATAAAAAGTTTTTAATTATTTGTTGGATTCAGTGCTATATTTATTGATTTTATTGTAAAAATAAGCAAAGTTGGTGATCCTGCAGCCTAACTTATTGATGTGACACTAATTGGTTGCGATGAAATAGGATCATTTCTAGCATATTCGATAGATAAAGTATGTTTAACATTCTATGAGGTATCACAAATATTTATCCTGAACCAATAAAAATCCCTTTGTACAAGTGGAGTACCTCCAGTAAATAAAATTTAGATATTTACCCAATTGGTATCTATATCCATTGCTGAAGTAGCTGTGAATTAGCAAGACAGAACTCTAGCTTATTCATTTCCTTAGGTTGTGATCATACAGCTTGAATTTGGTGAGACTCCACCAAAAGTAATACTAAAAGTAGAAGCAACATTAACATTAGCCCCTATGAGTTGTTCATCATCAGTGTTAATTAAAAATTAGACTATTATTGTATTTCCTACACTATAAAATTTACAACAGGGTACAGCTTAAACTTGAACTTATATTGAACTTAAATCTTATGCTAAAACAAAATTTTATTAAATTAGCTAACTTGTAGTAATTAGAGAAGGTTAATACCGTAAATCAGATTAATAATAAGAAGGTAGATTTTGATTTAATGATGCTTAGTTTATATATAAACTTATATATTAATTAGCTTGAATAGAGTTATAAGTACCAATATTCTAGGCATATTGATAAACTATTTAAAGAGGACCATCAATAAAGTCAAATTAGTTAATATTAATGATGTTTGCTGTATCTACTTAGCAAGTAGGCATAAGGTGAGGATTTTATTTATTTCTTAGACCCTTCATAATGAAGCATTAAGTAATAAACTAAGATGTTTGAATGATTAAACCATCCAAAATAATTTAAAAAATTCCATTACCATTCGAAAGTAATGATGTATAAATGTTAGAATTCATTATTGGCACAGCATTAAAAGAATAAATTCCTTAATTATTTTATGCATTTTTAAAAGTATCAAAAATATTCGATTTGGTAGATGAAATAAGTGTTGGGGTTATCAAATTCATATATTTGGCTCTATTAAATGCTAAATTTCTAATTGTTCTTTATGTCTTGGCAGTATTATATTAGGTATGAGTAATCTACTAAGAATTAAATATTTAAACATTGTATAAATAATTTACATAATAAAGAGTTTTTTATGGCTTTATAGAGTAATAAGTAACTTAATTAGATTAATTATCATATACTGCACCTAATATTGTTTAAAAAAGTTTTTTTAGAAAAAAAATAAAAAAGAACAAAAACTATTTGCTTAATTAAAATATTTTTTTAAAAAATAGCTACTAATTTCTAGAGCAAAATTAAATATTTTGTTTTTTGAACTAAAATAAAAAGAGACAGTTTTTTTCAAATAAAAAGCTATTAATAATATTCTTTTTTTACTTATATCTGTAGGATCACGAGTTAAAGGAACTATACAATATTCTCCACTAACATAAAAGGGTATTTGAATTTGCATTGGTTCATTTAAGAATGTCAATGATGAACTACTACGTATAGTACTTGCATCAGATCCATAAGGAAAACCATAAGAACTAGAAGAAGAATCAACAAATTCAATTTGGTCATTTATTACTGTTGGACTCACACCTGAAACAGTCACTAAGACTTTGTACATATCACTCCAAGCAATTAGTTTATCTCCTACTTAGTTTATAGAATTATCACCTCCTATTGCTTTTATTTTAAAGTTAACAACACGCCCTACTACGGAAGGTGTAACAATCTTAAATAGAAGATTATTACTAAGTCCTTTAGTATAAGAGAACCCTCTAACATAGATACGCATTGGCCTACCAAAATTACCTACTTCACCTTTTTCGATTATACAATCCAAAATTTGATTTGTACTTTCTTTTAGATTATTTATTGACCCTGAAGCAGGGTCTGTAGGGTTAATAACACAAGGTATGTTTTAACCAGAAAGCATACCTGGAAATATGTCAGTATCATAAATAGGGGTTTGATCTTCATTAGTAGTAGGTATTTCTATCAGCAAAGTAAGAATATCATCAACATTCCAAGTAAAAACTATTTCAATCAAACAATCTGAGTTAATAACTGAGGTTTAAACATACCTAATTTACATAGTAGAGAATCCATTCTAAGGAACAATTCCTGTTCCTATTGCTTTCATATTTTAAACATCACTATTTAAAAAAATATTATTTGTTCCATCACTTATTTAAACTAAAAATTATCCATAAGTGTAATCAGTATTCCAGCCAAATCCTATGGGTTAATATTTTTATTAGTATTATTTTTAAAGTAAAATTATTAAATTTATAAAAATAATAAAAAATACCAAATTTTTATGGATAGTTAAATGGGTCAATAACTCCTACTTAAACAAAAATTATTTAATTTACTGTTATAGCATAACTAAATTAGATAGATATTGTTCTTGTAGATTAGTCAATTGAACATTATCTGTAGTTATTATTGATTGTACATCTAAGAGTATTTCTTAATGTATCAGAAGTTTAAGTTATCAAAGTATCAATTGTTATTTGCTAAGGGTATATTATTTTTAATGTATTAGTTGGAGTAGCTTAAAGAGCAGTAGGTACTTTAAATTCAAATTGTATTAATGCTCTAGTTAATAACCCATCAGATAAATAAAAATCATCTATATACCTTTTAAAAGAGTATTAATAAGAAAATCTATTTAATAAATACTTTAAATTTACCTAAAGTGTTATATGTCTAATACAGGATGATCTGGAAGTGTGTTTGAAGCAAAAGAAAAAGTAGTACCACTGGAGTCTGTTCCTGATTAGATTACATAATCATTTAAAGTAATAGAGTTATCTATCCCTGTAGGTTCTGTATTTCCACTCCAAGAAAAAAATTTGACAAAAAAAGTGTTCATATTTACAGCTATATTAGTATTTTATGGATTAACCATTGCTAAGTTTCTTGTTTGTATGATTAGTTGTTATGCAGTATTTAAATGTTAAGGATTGTTAGTTATATCGATCCAGATAGTTATTTCAGTACCAATTTTTTTTATGTAACATCTATTTATTTCAATTTATGAGCTTTGAGACATCATACAGTCAAAAGAATTAACTCCAAAAATATTATTTGGAAATTTAATCATTAATTTTTTAGTTGACTTAAATTATGGAGCAGTAATTTTAATAATATAATCTTCTTTTTATCCAGCTAGATTAACAGCATTAACCAAACTCATAGATAAAGTTATTCCAGAAGAAGGAGTAGGAGTGCCACTCCCGTCACCATAAGAGGTAGTGTAAGTAATTTTTTCTGTTTTCCTCTAAGACCTGTAATAAGCATATCCTGTAACCTTTTTAATTAAATAAATACAAAAAGGTAAGTAAATATTTTTATCTTAATTTTTTTTATAATAAAAAAAGAAAAATTTTAATAAATAAATTTTAGCAATTATCAAAACGCTTCAAAAAAAAAAATTTTTAATTAATATTTAATTATTATTTTAGTCTTGTGAATTTTCTTAAATTAATTTTAAATAAAAGAATTACTGAAGTTGCTAAAAGATATTGAGGAGTGTTCCAACAGCCTATTACTGTAGCAACATTAGCATTATTAAGTGTAAATCCAGTGGAAGGATTTAACAATAATGTTTGTAAATTTTTAAGAAGAATAACTTAACCTATAATAGAGCCGCTTTGATTTAAAGAATTGAGATTTATACTTGCTTTTCCTACAAATAAAAACTGAAATCTAAGTATGTATGTATCTTTAGGACCTAAAGGTTGAGAGTTTGCACTTTAAAATGTGAGGTCAGAATTTGTAACTGAAAGGCTTGAAGAGCTTGGTGTAAAAGAGGCAGAAGAAGATATAATATTTGAAGCAGGATCAAAAGCAGTAACAAATAAACTACTGTTTTCAATTAAAATATAATTTAATTTTCTATTAGCTTATACATCTAAAGTATAGATATTTAAGGGGACTGTAATTTATTAAGGTATAGTGCTTAAACTTGGATTTTTCATTTCAAAAACAAATCTTAAAACTTCTCCAACAGGTATTGTTCTACTAAATTTACTACATAATACTTTTAAACTTATACCTCCATTTAAATTTGTATCTATATTTCCTTATGAGAATCTGCATTCGAAATCTAAAGTATTTGTTGTTGTTGTTGGAATAACATCAATGATTATCTATTAATAGTTCTACAAGCCGCCAGGATTAGCTGAATATAATTAAGTAGTGCTATCACTACTAATAGTTCCAATTTCTATAACTAGTAAGTTGTTAGGTAATATTTATATACTAGGAGTTAAAGAAACATCTATTAAATTAGTCTCACTTTGTAGTGTAATATATCCTTGTACATCTGCATTTGTAAATTTATTTTCTATTATATCTGCATAAAGACTTTAATTTAGATTTATGCTCGTATTTTCAATAACTATTTAATAAACACCACTTTTAGTTGGCCATTCAATACCTTCTACAGTCCCATCTCCTTTTTGTGAAGTTAATTCAAACGTGTATGTAATTCCACTTACCAAAGCGTTTGGATTTAAAGGCTCTATTTAAACAACTACAAAATTTGTTGTTATACTGATTGACTTAATATTACAGTTCATATAATTACTTAAA
This sequence comes from Tetrahymena elliotti 4EA, assembly GCA_000231825.2. Classification (NCBI taxonomy): domain Eukaryota; phylum Ciliophora; class Oligohymenophorea; order Hymenostomatida; family Tetrahymenidae; genus Tetrahymena; species Tetrahymena elliotti. The sequence goes on from JH720317.1 coordinate 434,900, forward strand.
GTATTTGTTTCAGGTTATTATTTATAAAATGCGCATCTATATTTTACTGTAGATACAGTTATTCCAAAACCTACTGAGTCAGCATTATTTACATAGTCTTTTAAGGAAAAATATAAATTAAATATTCCACAATTAGTATTGAAATTTAGCTAAGCTACAAAAGGACCTATATATCCTGATTTTATAGGACTATCAATTTTAAAAACTGAAGTATTCTCTGATAAGCCTAATGGATCTTAACTAATCACTGTAAATTTTCCAGCAGTCGTTGTTCTCATTATTTTGAATCCATTAGCAAATTAGTCAGATTGATCATAATTGTAATAAACATATATTTATACATCTAAAGTTTATCCACCTACAGCTGGCATATCTACATATCCATAGATAGCTATGTTAGAGCCAGATGGAGTTTGTTGGAATCCATTTATAACCCAATTTCTTAATAAAAAAATAAATTTGAAAAATTTGTTAAATATAATTAAATAATATTAATTTTCAAGTTCATTCAATTTTTATTTATTGTTAATTATAAAATAAAAAAAACTACCTTGTACTTTATACTTCACATCCTATTTCACCAGCATAGTTTCCAGCTAATGAATATAGCGATGATCCGTTAGCTGTAGAACTTCTACAATGAGCATATATATTTGGAAATTCAGGAGGGAACATTATCAGAATAGCTCCATTAAGTGGTATTTATTTTGGATTAGTAAATGAGATAAGCACTTCTACCCTTTTTTTTTTTTACAAACATTTATTTGGATTCCCTGCACATTTTACAGCAGAAATAGTTATAGGTGTAACTATTCCATCAAATATCGTAGATGTAATTATATTTTTTAAATATTTATTGTATTAAGAATTAATCCATATTAAAGTATTGAAGGTGATTGATGAATTAGGAACATATTAAGGTAGTTCTAGAATATCTTCAATAGTGTTTTATATAGTATTAGCAGCTAACTATACCTTTAATTTAAGAACAATCCAATTAATGTTTGAAAAAGAGATGCAATATTAGTAAGTATTCAAATCGCATGAAGGTAAGACTCCTTTATTTGTTGAAATTTGTAAGAATGGGGAAGGCAAAATACTGATGAAGTAATCATCTATATTCATAGTTACATCACTTTTTAAAGGGTGGGAAAATTATGGGGTGCTACCAGGAAAGGTAACAAGTATTTATTGAAGCTCAATAGGTTAAGGATTAGCTGATGCAGGAATATTTAAAGCAAGATTATCTTACATTTAATTAATATAGTAATAAGTTCCTGTTGCAATATTTCTCTATAAAATAGTTACAGTTAATGTAACTAATGAGACTTAATTTATAGGATTATAGATACCACCTACTCTAATAATCATATCAGTATTTGCAGGGATTTAATCAAAATTATGTATCTCTATATAAGCAGGTCTTCCTGTAGTTTAAGATTTGATTAAAGAGCAAGATAAATTATTTCCAGGAATCGAAGCACTAAACCAACATCCAACAGGAGTTCCTGTAACACCACCAGATATTCCTAATGAACTATCAAATAAATTAACAGTACCATCAACAGATTGAGTTGGGAATTATATTTAAATAAGACCACCATTTGAATACTAAGGAATAGGATCTGTATTTGAAAAATAAAAACTAATAATATTCTATGTATTTTATTAAGATATTGCAGATTCTGTTTTTAAATAGTTCATTAGTTTAGGAGTTATAAATATAAATTAAGAGTATTTTTCTATAGAATTTAAAGAGTTATCTAAGACTTCAATGTCATATTCATACCAACCACCTTGAGATGGAAACTATTTTTATCAATAACTTTAAAAATCCATAAAAATTAAAAATTAAGAATACCTTAAGTCCATTTTCAGGTGCTACATATTAAGTGCTTACTGAAATTTGATAAGTCTATAAATTTGAAATAGTTATTGATTTAGTATCAAGAATAATAGTTAAAGGAGCAGACGTCTAATAATAACAAGGTACTACTTACTCAGCTACCTTTAATATTATTTAAATATTTTTTAGTCAACATCAAAAAAAAAAATTTTTTTTAGAAAATGTTTAGATATATTTTTTTTGAAAAAGTATCAATTCATGAAATTTTATTTTTATATTAAAGTCAAATTAAAGTTAATCTTTTATACTAAATTGATTAAATCCTTTCAATATTTACTTTTATTTTAAAAAATATTTTTTGATTTAATAAAATCTGATGTTATTTTTTATTTAATTAGAATTCAAATTACTTAACAAATCAAAGGATCTTAACCAGGAACGCCAGGAGTGGTAAAATCTACTTACCATGTACATCTAATATATTAAGGATTAGAGTTCTATGGTGTAAAATTAGTAAAGAATGGCCCTACATAATTAACACCTGGAGTTTAATTTATCTCAACAGGCTAGGCTATTTCGAAATCTTACATTGCAATATCTTTTAAATTCAATGGTTAAGAAATCAGCAAGTTTTAAATATTATCAACTTTATTTTAAAAATTTCGATTCCAATAAGTTGCTACATCTATTTAAATATTAGCAGTGCTAGTGTTAGGCATTAATAAATATAAAACAATTTGTATTTAAATGTTTGCATTAAAAGAATCCAAGTTATATATTTTTAATTGAGTTGAACTAACTTTTTAATAGAGAAATCCATCTATATTTAGTTGATTTATACCATTAACCTCAAGATAAAAATATTTAGATTATGAAAATTAGCAATTGTAAACTGTTAAAAGCAAGCCTCCATCTTTCTAAACAGGATTTTATGTTGTTATTGAAATTACAAATTTATGTTCTAATAGCTTTATTTTTATTGGAAATCATAAATATAAAATTAATTTTTGAATTTGTATTATTACCTTATAAATTTCATTAGGATCTTCAGATGAATCTAAACTCATAGTTGCTGGATTAAAAATTCCTGGATCAACATTAAACAATAGAGTATTAGTTTGAGTGACTGAGCTTGAGGATATGGTCCTAGCATGATAAACAAAAATTCCTGCATAGGGTGGATTTTTAAAAATATCTGCAGAATTTATTTATGTTTAAGCATTTGAGCTCTAAGTAGAACTAGGAGTAAAAACAATCCAATTCACAGGGAAAGGGTATGTTATGCATTAACTACTAGATGGACCACAAGTAAATACTTTAAATTCAAGATTAGGGAATATTGATGGTACCTATTATAGCTCATAAATAATAAATTATGCAGAAGATGATATTCCAAACGAATAATCATGAGATGAAGCTTAATTAACCTAACTATTGCTTAAAGTAATTTGAGGAATTATATTATAGGAAACTATTAGTATTTAATTAAATAATTCTTAATTTATTTTATTAAAATTTTAAAGATATTATTTTATTTTTAAGTTAAATTCAAATATCAAAAAAATGAAAATTCATTTTAAAAAATTATTTTGAGACTTTTGAATTTTGAATTTTGAGAATTAATTTTTTTATGAAATCCAACAATAATTACCTGAAGTTGGATATTGTGTTGTTGTAAATAGAAGACCTTAATATCTGTATATTTAAACATATGGATCTAACATTCCAGGTGTTTCTTCATTTAAGCTAAATTAGTAATATACTTATACATTTGGTTTATCTACAATTCCAATTCTAGGTATTTCTATATTTATTGTTGAAGAAATAGTAACTTTTGATGTTTTAAAACCTTAAATAGTTAAGTAAGATTAAAATTAATCACAGTGAAGATCACATGTAATTTTGTCTGTTGGATCTATTTAAGTTCCATAAACATAGCAAGGATAATTTTAAATAATTTATTTCTATCCATATCCAACATAACTCTACCAGCTTTATTAGTTGTAATTCAGAAAATCTACTCTATATATATAATTTCTTTACAGTTCATATAAATCAAATCCTGAAGGGGCTGTACATACTCCATTATAATTAGGATGGGTATATTAAAATTTCAAATAGGTAAACTCATTCTAATTAGTTACTAGGCTTGTTGCAGAAATACTGCTTTAAGGAATATTAAATGCATATGGGACGAATTCAGTAAAATATACCTCTTTAGGAACATCTTAAGGTACACTGCACTCACAATCCCAAAATGTGATATAAAATAAATATCTATTTTATAATAAAAAAATAATTAAATAAAACATTCAATTTAAATAATTAAAATTTGACTATAAGTTATGTTTAATTCTTATTTTACGAAAAAGGCTAATTTTAATTTTTATATTTCTTATTTTATTGAATGTGTTCTTTTCTTTACCTCTAAACCAGCTTTGGAAGTTATATACCTGCATTAAAACCAGGGGAAGGACCTACTGTAGTAATAGTTATTGGGATTTCACTTTCATGGAATGTTTGATCAACAGGAGTGTATACTGTAACTATAGTTCTATCTGGTTTTGAGGTAGTATCATAGGTACATTTAGAGGCAGGAACAGTAGCAAAGAAATAGCATGTAAATATACCATTTTAGGTAGGGGGATCTGGTATCTAAGGGAATATTTCTATTAAAATTTTACCAACTGTCCCTACATTTGTTTGTGGTAAGGGATATTTTAGAAATAAAGTAATTTCTAATGGGCCTGATTAGCAAGAACTTAATCTTATAGGAATTTACATAGGATGAGCTGCAAATACTCTTGTAGAGCCATAAGTTGCATTTATATTTATATTTACTACTCCTAAATCAATAAAAGCATTTTTGAAGGGATTAAATGTACTTATTATAACAGGATATTAATTTTGTTAAGGAGGAGATTATAGAAATATAGTGACTACTAATCTACTACTACTATCTATTCTTTCAAAGTTTTCAATTATATATGAATTTTTATTTTTTAGTAACATGCATCTTATTTATGGATCTGATGATGTCATTATACTTTTTAACTTGAACCTTTATTTATTATTAAAATATTTCTTTTTTTAAATTTACCTAAAGTAATTTACTTGTAAGTAGTAATTTAATTTAAATTAACTTAATCTTGATAAAAAATTTTTCTAATTTGAATGAAAATAAACTTTACAAATCAAAATTATTAAAGTAATTTCCATTTTAACAGTTTTTAACTTTTATTCTTTTCAATTTATTATCAATAAATTATTTAAGTTAATTTTAATATGATGATATGAATATTCTAAATATTTAAATGGGCTTGTTTTTTTAGTTTGATTTTTTTAAAAAATTGTTTATAATTAACAATTCTTAAAAAAATTTACCCTGAAATAATTGTACAGTTAGGAGAAAACAGATACCAATCATTTGTGAAGTTAATATAAAGTTTACCATAAGAATCAACAGGATTAACTAGATTAATGAAAAAAGCATAAGTTGTATTTGAAAGCTTAAAATTATCATTTCCTTTATAAGTTACATTTAAAATACCTGGATAAATTTCAATATTTCCTGCAAAATATGCCTAAAAATATTTAAAAATATATTTATAATTTAAGTATATTCTTTGTTTAAATTACTTTTTCTAAAACAATTGTAGAGTTTCCTTTTAGTACTTCTACTGTAAATCCCTACATCATTCCACTATAGTATGGATTTACCATATTTATTAATTTAACAGAATTTATTTATCCTCCCACAATATTTTTTTAAAGATTCTTACAGGACACAGTTCTTTTATTATGATATATCTCAACAATAGGATCATTTCCATACAAATTATCAACATTACAGAGAACTTTTTTAGATTGAAAACCTTCAGGAAAAGTAAAACGAAAAGTGTTTCCTGAATTATAACTTTAAACAGTTTAAAAATCAAATTGCCAAGAACTTCCTTCACTAATTCTTGAGTTGCTCACTCTAAAAACTTCTGGGTTTTTTATTTGCACTTAATTTTACAAAAAATCATAAATAATATTTTAAAAAGATATTTTTTAAAGGTTGATTTGTTGTTAAATAATTAATTTATAATAGTTGCTTGTTCTCTGTTACACAAAAATAAATTCAAAAAAGAAATTGGAAATATTCAAAATTTAATAAATCTGAATTTTATTTATAATAATTACAAGGAGGCGGAGCTAAACTAAGAGTACTAAAAGCATCGTTTTATTCTACCATAACATCATTATAAAAAGTACGAATACCAAATTCACTCGTTTAAGGTAAGGAAGGATTGCGAATCTAACCTACAACAACTTGATTTATTCCATTCAATATTGACCCCACTTGAATGATAATGACTCCGTTAGAGTCAAACTCACAAGGCAATTTAGAGAAGGAACTATTTTGCAATTAATTGGGCAAAAAATTTTGAACATTTTATAGCATGGAACACTCTAAGTTAGATTCAAAAAAATATGCTTTATACTCAGGAGGGAATATTACTTGAACAAATGCATTGCTACTAATAGAAATTTCATTTAAAAAAGAGAAGAGAAAGTATGTTATCTCTTTCTGATTAGAAGAATATGCTTTTAATGGAATAGATCCAAATGGTTTGATGGCACATTAAATTAACTTAAAAACCAATCCTACCCATAATAAAGCTTAAAGGAATTTCATGATATAAATAGGCCTATATGCTATTATGTATTATACTTGATATGGTCTATCTCAGCTATTTTTTTTTTCTTGCTTTAAAAATTTGGCAAATGGTTATTGGAATAAGTCCTAACTATTAATATTGTATGTAGTATTTTACTTGTTTATTTATTTTATTAATAATTTATGAAAGTAATTAAATAATTTTGCATACAAAGTGATCTTTTATTGAAGACCTTATTTATTAATAAATGATTAAGGAATAATGCTGAAAATTAATATAATTACACTTAATTTAATCTTCAATGCTTCTTTTGCAAATATCTTATTTGCATCAAAAATATTTAATTACTTTCATATAAAAGTTATTCATATTATTTATTTTTTACCTCTCATTTTTTTCGTAGAAATATTTGATCCTCTCCACAAATTAATTTATTATTTCAATTACCTTTATTATCCATAATTAGTTCTTTGATTTTTTTATGCATTAGATACCATTAATTTAATTAATATAATTCATATCATTTAAATTTCAGGTATTTAATAGATTTGTTTTTTATATGTAATTATGCATTTTTCTAATATTTTTTTAAATAATAACTACTACTTAAATATATCCTTCTCCAATTAGAAATAGCTCATTCAAATAAAAAAAAGAAGCAAATTTGAGTTCAAATCAAACAATTTCTCCTTGTTATCATCTTTAAATTTATAAAAAAATAATTATTCATATTCTTAAAATACTCATTTTAAGACTTATGGAGATTATGAAAAAATCTCCAAAAATAAAGAAATCATATTTGATAACAAACTCAATACTTATTATTTTTTATATTAGCTCCACACACTTAGACAGAGGAGAAAAATCTTTCTTTCTCTCCTGATAGATACATATTGCTTTTATTATATAATATTTTTTAATAAATGTAATACTCTTCTTTAATCTATTAAGATAAGCTGAATATTTACTCTACTTAAAAATAAAATTTTTAAATATCAAGTTTTATTATTTTGCTTAGAAAATGTATTTAATTTTTTGCTTATTTGTTAGAGTGTCTTATTATTCATTAAAAAGATAAAATAAATTAAATTCATTGTATTAATATTATTCAGTTAATCCTAAGTGTATTTGAATCAAATCGCAAATCACATACCTATTTAAATAAATCTAAACTAAGTATTTTTTAAATAGATTAAGTATTTTATAAACCATAAACTTTTTTAATATTTGTATTAAAAATATATTTTTTTTTTCTTTGAAATTTAATTTCTTAACTTCTTTTTAGAATGTTGTCACTCTTTAAATCTTTAAAGATAAAATCAGTTTATTTAGGTAGCTTTAACTTTGCTAATAACTATAGACTTTATTTGTATTTTTAGAAGCAAAATTATAATTCTTTTAAATATCTTTTAGGAAAAAAAATAACTTGATTTTAAGAGAGAATGAATAAGTTAATTTATTTTATTTATCAAAAAAAAAAATTTTAAAACTATAAATTTAATAAGTTAAGAAAAGAAAATTAGTTTTTCAAATATATTATACAGTTTGAAGTTTGAAAATTGCTAAATAATATTTTTTTTATTTAAAAATAAAGGATATCCTTCAAAGACAAAAAAAGCTTAAAGAAAAATCATTTTTAAAATGAAAATAAAATATCTTTGAAACTTGTAAAAATATCAAGAAAATAGAAAGAAATTAAAAATATTTTTTTTATTATATTATTTTGAATAAATTTTTATGGAGTCAAAAAAAGATTAAACTAATTTTGAAAAAAAGTTTCATTCATTTATTAATTATTTTGATACTTTATGTAACAAAGTTATATTGATTTTTCGATAAACGTATTTATATTTTAAAAATTTATTAGTAGAAGAATAAAAAATCAGAATAGATTAGCTCAGCATATATATTTCAATTTTAATAGACTCTTTAATTATTCAAATAGAAATTATAATTAATTCTTATCTAAGTATCTACTTTAATAAATAATTCTTCTCATCAAAATTTTGATATCAAAATGTTTATTTGATGATAAATAAATAAATAATTATATCAAAAACAAATATAAATCAATTAAATTAACAAAAAAAACATCTATCTTATATTAAATACAGCTTATTACCTCTCAAAAAAAATGGATCAAAAATAAAGCAACACTAAGTCATTTTCAAATAAAAGAAGCGAAAAGAATGGCATATCTCGTAAATTACAAGATAAATCCACCCCTAAAGACAAAGATACCAGCAATTATAGCAGCTCTAGTTTCAAGAAAAGAAGAGAAGATACTAGATAAAATAAAAGAGTTGCTGAGAAAATACTAAAAGGCAATATTTATGCTTGATTAAAACAAAATGATTTAATTTTTTAAAATTTTTAACCAAATAAATTGATAAAAAGCATAACTACTACTATAATTATATATAATTCTAATTTATTATGCATTTACTTCTATATTTATATTTATTTGTATAGATCTTAATTTATAATAATAAAAACTTGAAAAAATCTAACTCTTTATTTAATAAAAACCAAATACTAATTAAAGCAAAAATCTTAATCAAATTTTTTTGTAAATAATAGAAAGTTAATAATTGAAATAGAAATTTATTTTATTTGAAATTAATTTATTCAATGAGACAGAAAATTTATTTTTTTAATTTTTTTATGGATTTTTTACAAATAAAAAGTGTATATTTATTTTTTTATTTCAAAAAGAAAAAGCAAAAAAAATAGTAGATAACTAACTATTTTTTTTAAAATGAAAAAAAGAAACATATTGAGAAGTTATTTCAAATTTTTTTAAGTTTTGAGGATATGTTTTTAGATTACTCACTCAACAAGTAATTAAACTTATTTTAGGGGATTTCATTTTCATAAATTGTAATAGATCTTTATTAATAGAAAAATTAATAACATTAATTAGAGTAGAAATTTTTCTCTTATGTAGAAGAATAATTATTAAATTCTTTTAGGTTGATAGATACTTTAATTAACAAATTTGATAGTAAAAAATCATCTATTTTATTTATTTAATTTTTCCTATCAGTCACTAATTAACTTCCTTCAGATTTTAAAAGCAAAGATATCATTATCTCAAATAACATTATTTAATTAAGATAAAAACAAATACAAAAAATTAATATTAAAAAAACATCAAAAACACATAACTTATCAAATAAAAATACAATAAATAATGGATTGCAAATCTAGTAACACAAAGGCTTTTTCATCAAAAAGAGTTGTTAAAAACGGTGTCTCTCGTAAGATCTTTGATAAGGCCACTATTCATATTAATTATAAGAGTGAAGATCCTTATAATTGCAAGAATACTTACAATAAGAGAAAATAAGAATCTAAGTAAAATAAAAGTATAGCTCAAAAGGTATTAAAGGGTGCCTAATTTGTTTGAAAGATGTTAATCATATCTTCTATAATAAAAAAATATATCTTTTAGCCAAATTACTTAAAAACTAAAAAAATATTTATAAATATCTAAAAATTATTTCATAGAATGCAATTGTTTATTTTACTTTTATATCAAAATAATATTATTAATTAAAATTATTACTTTCATTTTTCTTTTCCATATTTATTCTTTTTATATCTGATTTTTTTATGTTTCATAATTATTTTATAAAAAATGGGAAAATTTATTTTTAGAAATTTAAATTTGAAAAAAATAATTCTTTAAAAAGATAACATTATTTCATGAAAATATTTTTTTAATTTAATTTAAATTTTTTCAACTAAAACATTAACATTAGAAAGTTTGTTTTTTAACATGGATTATTTAAATAATTTCTTCAATTTGATATTTTTAAAACTAAAGTCTATGCTTATCTTTGCAAAATATTTCTATTTAATATTTATTTTTATTTTTTAAATTATGAATTTTATGCCTGAAATTTAAAAATTGAGGTAAATTATGTATGGAGTTATGAGTTGATATAATAAAAAATATCTATATAATAATATTGATAGAGTGTAAAGATAATATATTTAGAAACTAAATACGATAAAGTAAATTATTAAAGCTCAAATTTTATAATCTTTTGTATTTAAATGAATATAAAATCACTTGAATAGTATTGTCTCTTCACTTTTTTAGTTTATTTTTTCAAAAACTTAATAAATTAATAATCTGAAATTTTTATTTTCTTCTCATTTAGTTATAAATAAGGGACTTAAAATATTATTTAGAAAGGGTTAATTTTATAATTAGAATAAAGATTTTGTAGTTGTATAATTCTTAAGTTTTAGAGCCTATCTTCATATTTATTTGTCTTAAAAACACAAAAAATGAACATTTAAAGAGGTTTTTAGTCAAAGAATGTTTTTTATATGATAATAGGATTAATTTATTTATCTTAGGTAGAAGTTGTTCTAGCAGTTGTTGATTGTACTATTTCAGTCAATGGAGGCTGTAATTCAGATGTTAGTTGTGTAGACTTTAACTACAATTCATCAACAGGCACGTGTGTAGATTGTACAGTTGCTAGCGGTAGTTCATGCTCTAATGTTTCTGCAACTGTTTGTTAAGATTATTAAATTCTCCCTAATAATTCAGCATGTATAAATTGTGCTCAAGGAAATTCTTAAAGTTCAACATGTACAAATATAAATACATAAGCTGGAACATGCATTACTTATTCATACAATTTTTAGACATAATCTTGTGTGAACTGCAGTAAACCTTTAGGAAGTTCTTGCCTTTATTAATATTCAGTTAATGGATGCAGTAATTATAATTATGATAGTAGTGTTACTAAATGCATAGATTGCAGTTTGGCAGCTAATGGAAGTTGCTTGAATTCTGTAGCTAATAGTTGTTCTACCTTTGTTTATGATGGAATTTCTAAATGTGTTGATTGTTCTATTCCTCAAGGCTAAAGCTGCTAGAATATTAATGTTGCAAATTGTTCCACCTATTAATATAGTGCAACTCAAAATATATGTGTGAATTGTAGCTAATCAAGTGGGTCCACTTGTGTAAATGCACAAGTTAATGGATGTGTTAACTATAAATATTCAGCAGTAAGTGGTAAATGCATTAATTGTTCTATTCCTAATGGAACAGGTTGTCTTTATGGTGGTTATTCTGCATGCTAATATTTTGTTTATTCCAGTGCTGCTAAAGTTTGTGTTGATTGCACTTAAGTTTCTAATGCTTCATGTGCAAACTCATCAGTTAGTGGGTGCACTTAATATATGTATGATTCTACAAGCTAGACATGTGTAAATTGCTTTTAACTTGCAGGTTCAACTTGCATTAATAGTGGAATTCTTTTATGTTCTAATATATAATATAGTAATACATATTCTACTTGTGTAAATTGTTCTGCAGCTCAAGGAACTACTTGCATTAATGTAATTACTGGACCTACTTTTTAAGATTGCTAAGGTTTTGTGTTCAACTCAGATTTAAATTAATGTGTTCAATGTGCATAAGTATAGGGAACTTCTTGCCCTAATAATCTTAGTCCTATCTGCAAAGACTTTTAATATGATAGTACAAGTTTAACCTGTTTAAATTGCTCATTACCTTCAGGATCTAATTGTTTAAACTCTGCGGCTACAGGATGCTAATCTTATAGATACTATCCAACCACTCTTTCATGTGTGAATTGTGCCTTAACTTAAATTACTGCAAATGGAACTGAATGTGCCAATAATTTTGTCCCAAACTGTTCAAATTTTTATTATGATGGTGTTTTTTCATGCAAAGATTGTTCTATTGCAAGTGCAGGAGTTTGTGCAAATTCTGCTACTGTATCTAAATGTGCAAATTCCTATAGATATAGCTCTTCAGTATCAAAATGTATCAATTGTTCTTTAGTTACAGGAACTACTTGCACTAACTCAGCATAAACTGCCTGCTCAAATTTTAAGTATGACGCTACTTCTACTACTTGCATAGATTGTTCTATGGCTAGCTCATCTGGAAATTCTTGCATGAATTCTAGTATTTCTGCCTGTTCTAATTTTATTTTTGATTCAGCAACTGGAAAATGTATTGATTGTACTCTTTATTCAGCAGGTAATTGCGTGAATAGTGTTTTTGCTGTTTGTTCTTATTTCCGTTATAACTCTTCAACAGGAAAGTGTGTTGATTGTTCTTTGGCTGCAAATTCAATATGTGTTAATTCTTCAGCTTCAGGTTGTTCCTCTTATTTCTATTCTTCCCTTTAATCTATTTGTGTAAGCTGCATAGATGCTAACACAAGCACTTAAAAATGTCTCAATGCTTCTGAAACTAATTGTGCAACTTATGTTTATAACCCTGCAGTAAGCAAATGTATTGATTGTTCAGCATCAACAGGAACTACATGTGTTAACGCGGGTGTAGCAAGTTGTTAAAGTTATAAGTATAGTGCAGCTAATTCTAAATGTGTTAATTGCTCATTAGCTACTACCCTAAATGGTGTTAGTTCTTGCACTTATGGAGCAGTAGCTAGTTGCTCTACTTTTATTTATGATGGAATAAGTATGTGTGTTGATTGTACTTTAGCTAATAGTGTTACATAGAAATGCATTTATTCTAGCTAAAAAAGTTGCACTAGCTTTGTTTATAATACAAGTACCTCAAAATGCGTTGACTGTACTGCTGTATCTGGTACTACTTGTGTAAACTCAGCTCTTTTAGGATGTGCTAACTATATTTATGATTCAGGATCAGGAAAATGTATAAATTGCTCTGTATAATATTAAGGTACATGTTTATATTCATCTACAATTAATAAATGTAAATATTTCTAGTATGATGGTACTTCTATTTGTGTAGATTGTTCTCTTTAAACAAATGGCGAATGTATTAATAATTATATTACAGCATGTTCTTCATTTTAATTTAACGGTAGTTCTCTATGCGTTGATTGTTCAGTTACAACTTTAAATCCTGACGGTTCTTATTCTTGTTCTAATTCTTAATATCCTAACTGTTCTTCTTATGTTTATAATTCAGCTACAAATACATGTGTAAGCTGTTAAGTGGCTTAAATATCTTCAAGGACATGCTATTATTCTAACATAGTAGCTTGTTCGAACTATAGATATAATGGATATAGTGCTTGTATAGATTGCTCTATATCTAGCAATAAAGTTTGTACAAATTCAAAAGTAGGAGGATGCTAAAATTTTGTGTACAACCAATCTACTGATAGCTGTGTTGACTGTACTGTTGCTATTAATTAGGCTTGTAAATACTCTTCTTTAGCTGCTTGCAGTAATTATAGTTATGATTCAACTAGCTCAACATGTGTTAACTGTTCTTAGCTTTAAAATTTTAATTGTGTTAATAATAATTTGAGCCAATGTAGTTCCTTTTAATATGATTCTAAAACTAATACATGTGTGAATTGTTAAACTCCTAACATATAAAAATCCTCTTGCTAATATTCTTATGTGTCTGGCTGTCAAACATTTTAGTTTGATAACACTAAAAATATTTGTGTTGACTGCTCTGTAGAATCATCAGGTGTTTGCACTAATATAAATACAGTGAGCAATACTTGTAGTGGTTATATATATAATGGATCTAGCAAATGTATAAATTGCTCATATGCTGTTAATAACTAATGTGTTTATTAAACTGTAGAAGGATGTCAAAATTTTAGATATGACTAAACTAGTGGATTATGTGTGGATTGTTCTAATGTTTATACCCCTCCTTCATCAAATTAGGTTACTACTTTATAGACACCTTATTGTAAAAATAAAGATATATCCTCGTGCATTACATTTGTTTATGATGGAATAAGTACTTGCGTAGACTGCTCAATAGCAAATAATGGTAGTTGCATATACCAATCAGTTTCTAATTGCTCTAATTTCTTCTATGATAGAGTGTCTTCATGTGTTGACTGTACATAAGCAGTAGGAGGTTCATGTTCATACCCTTAAGTAACTGGATGTCTAAATTATGTTTACGATTCATCTACAAGTGCTTGTTTTGATTGCACATCATTAGATCATACATGGACACTTACATCATGTAAAGCTTGTGATGCAGCTAAAATAAAAACTACTTCAAACAATGAAAAAAATACTTGCTAAAACGTATATCTTGCATAGTAAAATTCAAATACAAATGCAACTTTTTTAGTCTTAGAAATATTTATTCTAATATCTATTTACTTTTTATGAATAAAAAGTTTATTTTATATATTCATTTCAAACCATTTTATATTCAAAAGAATTTAACTGTGATGATATTATGTTATGTAATAAACAGATATAATAGAGATTTTTGGATTAAATTTAAATGATATTAATATTGTCCATCAATATTTTGTTTTAAGTTGTAAGGATGGAAAACTCAGAATTAGTTATTAATTTTATTTTCATTTTTCATTTTGAAAAATAGATAGCTTGAAATAACTAAAATACTCAATTAATTTGATATTCAATTTTAATTCTTAAAAATAAAATTTTTTCAAATAATTATATTAATTAAATTTAAAAAAAAAAATTTAATTTTGATAAATCAATCATTAAGCTCACAATAAGAATTTGAATATTAATTTTAGTAATATTTATTTTAATCTTTTCTGATTATTTAGCAATTTAGTGATATTGAATCCACTGATTTCAAAAATAATTACAAATCAAAATAAGCTAAATAAGTAAATATTTTCTATCAAAATATTTATTATTTATTTCATAATATTATCTAACATTAAATGTGTTAGTTAACAAGCAAATAAATTATTTACAATAAAGGTCTCTAAAATTTTGATCAAGATAAAAATAAGATGTCATATATTGTTCAATAATTTTTTTAAATTCATAAATTTTATGCATTCTCCAGCAAAATAATATCAAATTTTCTAAATAATATTAGAAATTAGCATCTTTATTTAATAAAGATTATCATCAATTATGTGCTAAATTTATCATTAAAATAATTTAGAAATTATGGAGAGAGGATAGTGTAAAAGTTTAATAGATGGAGTTTGAGTTAAAAAGACCAAAAAAATAATTTTAGAAATTATTCATTTTGTTAATTTATTTTTGATACAAAAATTTTTCAATTAAAAAAATTTAATAAGTTTATTTTTCTAGTATACTTAAATATTATTTTATTTTAATATTTCATCTTAAATTAATAGTAGAAATAATGCTAAATTTAAAAACAAACATTTTTAAAAATTTTTTATGGTATTTCATTATTTTCATATTCTAAATTTATGATTTCATAATATCATCTTTCTTTGCAATTTTAAAATTAGTGTCAATTATTTGTTTAAATCAGTTTTAGAATTTAATTATGAAGAATTATTAATCAAAATCACACCAAAAATAAGCGTCTTATTAGTTTTTAGCTTTAATAAAAATCTTATTTTATTTACCATTCAAAATATTCAGTTTAGAAAAAAATTAATTAAATCAAATAATTATTAACTATTTATAGGAGGGTAAATATTTTCTTATTAATACAGGATATGTCTATACTTCTATTTATATTTTGGAGAGATCAGCTAAGTAGAAAATGAGTTTATTTTTAATAGATTCAAGCATAATTAAAATATATTATATTGCTTTCTGGAATATTTAAAGTTATTTGTACTTTCTAAAATAAAGAAACCAAGCTGTATTTACATAAATTTTATAAGAGAAATCAAAAAATTATTGATTATAATTATTAAAAACTCTTTGCTTATTTTAGAAATTGTGAAGAAAGTTGAAATAATTTGTTTCTGATCTTAGACCTTAGTTTTATTAATAACAATCAAATTTTTTAATATCTTCTGATGTATTTTTGATATACTAAAATTTGAAATAAAAAATATATTCCAACATATTAATATTTATAAATCTTAAATGATATTAAATATATTAATATTTATTATACTTAAATTATAAACAAAAGATACAGCTAAATTCTTCCATAAATCTTAAGATTTGTATTTATTCGCATACATTTTATAGATTTCCAAAACTTCAAATAAGTAT
This sequence comes from Tetrahymena elliotti 4EA, assembly GCA_000231825.2. NCBI lineage: Eukaryota > Ciliophora > Oligohymenophorea > Hymenostomatida > Tetrahymenidae > Tetrahymena > Tetrahymena elliotti. The sequence goes on from JH720317.1 coordinate 451,361, forward strand.
TTAAATAATTTAATATACCTGTACTGCATATATCTTAAAAATAAAAATACATTCTTAAGAACTAAATTCTTAGTAAAAATCATTCAGCAACTACTTTAATTTGCTTCAAAATACTAAATTATTTAGTTTTATTAATAACAATAAAATTTTTTTAGTATCTTGCTATGTGTTTTTGATATTTAAAGATATATATATATATAGTACCCTAAGGTACTGCCTATTCGGCTACATACAGTTTTACAGTTTACAGTATAATCTTATGTTATGTTGAATCTATTTTACAATTTAAATAATTCTATATTACAGAAAATTAGATAATGGATGGTATATTTTTTAATTTTTTGAGGTTGTTATTCCATAAAATCATTTTTCTATTCAATTTTAAAATAGGATCAATTATTTGTTTAAATATGCTTTAAAATTTGATTATGAAGAACAAATAATCAAGAAATCACACAAAATATTGAGCTCATTAACGTAGAAAATAAATTTCTTTTTAATCTATCCAAACATAATTAAAATTTTTTGGCTTTTTGGAATTATTTAAAGTTATTTGTAGTTTCTAAATATAGAGGTGCATTTACATAGATTTTAGAAAGATAAATTAAGGAAAAATAAAGTTTGTATCAAAATTATTAAAAACTCTTTGATAATTGTGAAGAAAATTTAAATAATTTGTTTTTGATCTTATATCTTAGTTTTATTAATAACAATAAAATTGTTTAATCTTTTGATGTATTTTTGATCAACGAAAATTTGAAATAAAATAACAAATATATTTATTCCATCACATAAATATTTCTAAATCTTAAATAATATATCAGAAATTTCATTTTATTTTACTTAAATTATTTACAAAAGATACAATCTAAATTCTTCTATAAATCTTAAGATTTGTATTTATTCACATAAATTTGATAGATTTCTAGCGCTTCAAATAAGTATTGAAATAAATGAATACACCTGTACTGAATATATCTTATAAATAAAAATATATTCTTTAGAACTAATTTCTTAGTAAAAATAAGTATTTAAATAAATGAATAAACCTTTACTATACAAATCTTAAAAATAAGAATACATTCTTTAGATCTTATATTTTTTAAAAATCAACCAGTAATAATTTTTATTTATCTTCAAATACTAAATCATTTTGTAATGTCATCTGTTTAATTTAGGAGACTCTTTGATTTATATATTTTATTATTATTACCATCTCTTTTTTAAGGTTAATCTTTTATAATTTTTACAAGTGATTAAAAGGATCAGCTTAATCACGATATTTTATTAATAGTTTAAAAATATTAGAGAATAGATATCTTTAAAGTTCATTTTTTAAAAATGTAGGAAAATTAAAAAAGTGATTCACAAAATCAAAAGCTTATTGGCTTCTTTGATCATTTTTTGAAGGAAAATAACTTAGATACAAATTAAAGCATACCTATGATGCAGAAATTAAATGAAAACTATTTGTCTTTTACAAAAGATTTAAAAGATTTCTAAAGTTTTATTTGCGTGCATGTAGAAAATTCTGAAAAAATTTAAGAATTTGACCTAAAAGTTAAGAATCTTTACTAACAATGCTTATCGTTTTATTCAGAAAGCTCGAAAATCGAAAATGAAAAGTCTTAAAAAAGAGACTCTGATGAAAAAGAGGAGATTGAAGAAAAGAAAGAGGAGTTCTTTGATGATAAAGATAGTAGTTTAGAAGAAAATAAGGCTATATCTATTTTTGATATTTAAGTAGAATGGTAAGAAATCAATAAAAAAGAAAATTTGATTGAAAATCTTAAAATATATGGAGGAATAGAAATACCTGAAAGATAATTATTGGAATAGAATTTAGAAGCTATATTGAATAAATAGCCTGAAAAGATTTGTGGGATTGATAAATTAGAAACTTAAATTTAAAAGAATTACATAACTACTTTTAATAATAGCTCAATAAAATAATAGATTTCTTCTTATTTATCTAATGATTAAAGAACAGAAGCTGATTTAAATAAAATAAAAGAAGAGTTTTTAAATTTTTTTAATCAAAAAAACATTTAAGAAATGATTTAATAAGATATTGAATATGAAGGAGAAGAAGGAGAAAAAGAAAAAAAACCAGAAAAAATATTTGAAGATTCTAAAAGTCTAATATTAAAAAAGGAATTTGAAATTTCCTAAATTAAAATTATCAAAGATCTTTCAATTAAAAATAAAAATAAATTGAAAAGTTAATATGAAATATCTCGATTAAGTGAGATGATATCTTTAAAATAATTATGTTAAGTATACTTAGACAAAAAGAATAATTCTAACTTAGATATCGAAACAATTGATTCAGATAGTACCCCATAAACAAATTCAGATATAAACCAAACTATAATATTTAATAAACTAAGAGAAAAAATTTAATAGTTTAGTAATCTTGACAACTAATTAATAAATTAAATCATTTAAGAAATGAAAGAGAAAGGCTTTGAATCTATGCTTTACAAAAAGAATATTTAATCAAATATTCATGTTAACTAATAGATGTTTGAAATTCATCAAAATATACCTTTCCTTAATTTAAAAACTATTAAGGTTTGTCAGTTATATTTTTAGAGTTTGAATCTTGGCGAGCTTGAATGTTAAAATATTCTAGATTAATATTTTTATAAAATTCCTGACTACTAAATGGATGAAACTAAAATTCAAAGGCTCAAATAAATAGAATAATTTATTTTTGAAAATGTGCCTACAAAAAACTATATTTAATAGATACTTAACTTAAGCTTGAAGCAAAAAATATAAAGTTTACGAAAAGAGTAAGTTTAAATCTAAGTAGATGATACATTTTACTTTTAGAATTTTATTAATACTTAATCTAATTTAGAGTAGCTGATTGCCTAATAATAGTTAGATAAATCACATCCTGATTTTTTCATCATAGATTAAATATATAAAAGTAATTCCCTAAATAGCCTTTATTTAAAGTCTCTGCTTTTATTAGAAATACAAAAACCAAAAGATGATGGAAAACTCTACTTTAGTTAAATCTATCAATTTCTAAATGATTTTAAAAATAAAGGTATTGAAATCCTTAACAATAATAATCAAGATGTAGTTGAAATTTTGAAAATAAAAGACCATTTCAATAATGCAGAATAGTTAAATAAACTTGATAAATACTATATCGAATTATTTACATATGGTTGTTCTTAGAGTGACAAATTTCAATTAGAATTAATTTAACATATTCTGAATGTATTGTTAAATGACTTTTAATTAACCCAAGAAAAAGTTTCATAATTATCTAAATAAATCTTTAAAACAGGTCTTAAATTTTTTTATCAATTAGATGAAAATGAATATAAAAATAATAAAAATGAAGGTTTAGCTTAAATAGAATAAAGACTACAAAAAAATGAGATTTTGAAGAGAATATATGGAAATGATCTTTATAAAGCAAAGGATGAAAGTTTATAGTTTTATGTTGACTTTGAGAATCAATTAGAATTACAAAAGAAGAGAGATTAGCTATTTTAAGCAGATAAAAAATATATTAATATAAACAAGCTACTAGAGTATCATAATCCTTAAGAAAAATTAACTTCAATGTCAGATTGGTACAAAGAAATTGCATAGCTATTTGTAGAAGATTTAGGTTTTTCTGAGAGATTATTTGATCTCTTAATTTATTTGGCTAAAAGAAAATAAAATTTAGATAAAATATACATAAGCATTTAAGAAAATATTGAAAATCTTAAAAAAAATAATAATGATAAATTTTTTGTCAACAAAAAGACAGCCGTAGAATATCTTATGCGATCTTCTGATGATGAATCTTAGTATAAATTAACATTAATGCTTGGATTTGCAAATCCTTTACCTTTAATAACTACAAGGATAGATGATACCCATAATCAGCTCTTGCTTGTTCAAGAATTTTTTTGTCATAATTTTTGGCTTCTAAATTAATCTGATAGAGTTATTGCTTCTATTGGTGTAGGATTTTAGAAGGGCAAATCTGATTTTTTAAATTAAATATTTGCAACTAATTTTGCCTTAAGCGACTATTCTTATAGCTTTATGTAAAGTGTTGACATAGAGTCTAATAACATTTTCTTATAGAATAAAAGAGAGTATTTTATTGCAGATTTTCATGGTGATGCTAGTTTAATGAATGAATAATATATTTTAGGTTTCTTTGTTTACTATATAATATAAGTTAGTGCAAGAGTTTTCTAAAATAAATAGACTGAGTAACTGGAGAAGATAATAAATTTACTTGAAAGTAATAAAAAGAATTATTGTTTAGTTATTCGTGATTTCAATCAAAAAATTGATATTAAATCATATGATAATAAAAATTTTGCTTATGAGAAATTCTCAAACCCTCTAATAGAAAATAAAAATGCAATTTTAATTCCTAATATTTAAAATCTAAATAAAAATGATAAAAAAATCCACATAAATAAATTAAGAAAATTGATCAATAGTTATATTATCTAGAATTCTGATTAAGCTTATTCAAGAGATTTATTCATAGAAAGATTTTTTAAGAAAAACAATAATTAATTTGGACCAAAAGTACAAGAATCAATAGAAAAAGCTGAAAAGGTCTATTTATCTGTATAAAATATTTGCAATTCACTCCAAAACTAAATAAGCCTTGAACAATCAAATATCTTCAAATTATACAGTATTTTTTCTAAGTACAAAAGAAAAGATATGGAATTCAATTATAGAAAATTTTAATTCCTGAGTAAAGAATAAGTTGAAAAGAGGTATCAAAAGTTTTCAAAATATGAATATGAGTACTAAAATGCTTAAATATCTGATACATCATAAATTTTTAAAGAATTTGAGAAGTTAATTTTGGAAGAAAAAAATCCTTACATTTGCATGCTATTACTGAGAAACATTAACAATTAAAACATAAAAAAACTAAAAGAAAAGAAAAAAGATATAGAATAGTCTTCTTGTATCTTAAAATAAAGTGAAAAATAAAAAAATATTCTAAAAATAGAAAATAAAATATTAAACTCATCTTTTTCTGTTGAGTTATTTTAGAGAGAAATGATATAAGTTTGGGAAAAAAAAAATAAGGATAGCAAAGAAAAAGATGATAAATATATATAATTTTCTGCTTCTAATATTTATAATGGTTTCCCTTTTGAAATTATTGATGGGGAAACTTTTTATTATCCTTTTGAATTTTTAAAAGAGTGTTTTTCTTGCTAATATTTTACGGATAAGAGATTTTGTATTATTAGTATTATTGGACCTTAAAATTCAGGCAAATCAACACTATTAAACTATTTCTTGGGATGTGATTTCTATGTTTCTGAAGGAAGATGTACCAGAGGTATTTATGGCACTCTTGTTAAATCTAAGATTGATTAATTTGATTATATTTTGGTAATTGATTCAGAAGGTCTTCTATCTCAAGAAAAAAATGATCCAGATTTTGATAGAAGATTAACTTTGTTTTGTTTATCAGTCAGTTAGTTTTTAATAATTAATGTAAAAGATTAACTCACTCCTGAAATTACTAAAATATTAGAGCTTTGTGTAGATATTTCAAGTGATTTAAAATCAAATAAGATACCAAAAAGGATAGTAGAGATTGTTTTTAATTAAAAGGCCGATCCAAATAAATTAACAGATTCTGGCGCAGTCTAAGAAGCTATGAAATTTTTTGAATCATAGAATAAAATAATTGATCATATAGAAATAAATAGCTAAAATGTTACTAATCTACCATCTGCATTTTCTTATAAGCATATAGAAGTTGATGAGCAAACAAAATGGAGTTTTTTAAAAACTCAAATAAATTTTGTTGAAGGTGTGTAAAAATTAGGAGATAAAATTATAAAAAAAGTAATTAATATTTGCTAAAAAGATGAATAATAGTTTAGATTTGTTAAAAGTATTCCAGAATTACTCTAAATGATGAAAAATATTTATGATACAATAGTAGAAAATTCAGATCTAACAGCCTATTAAGATATTTTACATAAATAAAATGATAAAAGAGTTAAACAGTATATAAAGGAGAATATAGCAAATAAAGAAATTTTAAAAGAAGAAAATTATTCTTAATTTACAAAAAAAGATATTGAGAATTTTCTTGAAGACAAATTCTCTTGTTTAGAAAAACAAATAAATGATAAAGTATAATAAGAATTTTAATTTTAAGTTTAAACAGAAATTTTGCAATCAAACTAAGAATATATAAAAAAATATCTTGAATCACTGAAGAATAATTTATCAAATAATATTGCTTTGGATAAGAAGATAAAAGACTTAGAATAAAAAATAAGAGAAAAAAAAGCAAATTTATTAAAATAGGCTGTTTAACTTAAATAATTTACTTAAGAAGAATAGAAAAAAATTTTTGAATAAAAATATGGAGATATTGAATCTGAAGCATAGAAAGAGTCTGATATAGAAGATATTGAGATTCTCTATTTGTATGTAAAAAAAAATTTCTAAATGCAAATTGATTGGATAAACCAAAAAAAACTTACAAAAGAATATAAATTTGATACTGATTTAGAAGATACACTTAAGAAAGAAAAAAATGGATTTATTTTCTTTCCAAATTAAAAAAATATAAAAAAAAACTTGTATCAAGAATAAAATAATATTCTAATTTAAAAAAAGCTTTAAAATATTGAAAATATCTTTTTAAAAAGATTAGAATATTTAAAAAATTATTTATAGGCTCCAGATTTTATAGATGAACGTTCTAACCCTGATTAAATGAATGAATCTTTGAAAAATATATACAAAATTAAGTTAAATTAAAAATTCTATGACTTGAGGTAAGATTCTCCTGAGAACATAATCTAATTCTATACGTTATCAAAATATATTGAAATGATTTTTAAAATAGAGGATGATACTTCTTTAGATAATGAGGAGTGTAGATTTTAGTAATTATTTTAGTAGAAAAAAAGAAATACTTTTGATATTCATAAATATTTACAAACAAATAATAATAAAAAATAATATCAAGATGATACAAATTTTGATAACTAAAGACTAAAAGATGTAGCTAGAATAGTATTAAATAATTGGCTGAGAGATTTAAAATAGGAAGATTTAAATTCAACAATATTTAATTTGAAAGATTATTTAAAAAGTATTAATATTTAAATTAAAAAAGAAATAGAATTAGCAAAAAAAGTAGACCAAAATTTAATATCTAAAATAGCTAATTCAATTTAAGAAAAAATTTATTTATAAAATATTTAATTGCAAGCTTATGAAATGTAAATTTCAGATATTGGATCAAACTTTTTGAAAAATATGGCAATGTAAGAGCTGTTTTATTTTCATTTACAAAATTAAAAAAACAGAATTCAATAAATGATTTATAAAAATCTAAACGATGAAGAGAAATAATCCCTAAAAATATAGTTTTTAGAAAATGCTATTGATAAAGAAAAATTGATGTTAAATGAGCTTTTGAATTCAATAAATTGTTTTTTGGAAAATAATTATTAGAAGATAACTAAAAAGATAATAATAAATACTCTTGATAAATACAAGGACAACCTTTGCAAGGAAAATATCGTTTAAAAAATTTAAAAAAAATTTTAATTGGAAAATGATGAAACTTAAATTGATTCAATTTTAGAGTATATTAATGACCCTAACAAGGTAATTTAAGATTTTGTTTCAAAACAAGCAATTTAAATCCAGGAAGGACTTTTAAATGAAATTAGTTAAATAAAATAAAAAATAATTGAAAATGTAGCAATTCTGTTAGGCTAAATATATTCTCTAATTAAAAAGTAAAATCTATAGAGCATGCATAAAGAACCTCATAATTTTCTTTAAGATATTTACAAAAATTATATAAGAAAAGATTTTTCTGAAAATATTTCGTTATCAAAAGAAGCAGAAATAAAAAACCTTTTTAAATAATTTTGCCAATTTCACTAGTAGCCATTATTTGAATCAATTGAATAGATTAAACTTATTTATCATTAATTATAACAATCAATATAAAAGATTCAAGATAAAATTAAAAATTTTACCCCAACTGAAAATATTGAAAATGAATTTTAAAATATAAATTAATATTTAATTTGTAATGCTAAGTGTCCTTGTTGTGGATAAGTTTGTGATTAAGATCACTGGAAATACCCAGAAATATAGATAGGGAAATCAATAAATAAACATTGTGCTAATAATGGCCATAGGTTTGCTGCATTTAATAGAGTATGGATTGAGAAATAAAATTTACCAGCTCTGATCATGTGCTCTGATTATGATGATGAAACTTAAATAAAATTTTAAAATACATAATTAAGATGGAGTAAATTCAAAGAATAACACAACAGTTGGGATTGGATGATAGGAATCTAGTAAGGAACAAAAGAAAAACAAAGAATGGTGTATTAAGTATTATGGAAGAAAGTTGGAAAATAAATTTGCGATGAAATGAAAATTGAATATCATGAAACATGCAGTTAAGAAATCATAGATTTATGTAAAAAATAAACTAATCCCATACACTTTATAATTGTTTTTGATGAAAGTGTAAGTATGAATGGGTAAAAGTGGGAAAACCTAACAAAAGAATTGTTAAACTTTGTTGATAGCAGATATAATTTTACTGGTTAAGATTTTTGTACCTTAATTGGATTTGATCATCAAGCTAAAGTTTACGTAACACTAGAATAGTTAAATGATTTATTAAAATCAAAAATACCTGTTGTAAATTCTTAAGGGAGTACATGTTTTGCTTCTGCTCTTTAGTAAGTTATTAATGTTTTAAATTTATAAGAGAGTAAACTATTCAAGAAAAATACTGTAATTTTCTTCTTATCAGATGGTGAAGCTTCTAAACCAGATACTGAAATATAGTAGCTTTTGTAATTCAGTTCTTTAATAAAATTAATTTAATTTGTTGGTTTTGGTAAAAATAATTTTAAAATTTTAAAATCCATGGCAAGAGATCTTGCTAATTTAAATGCTACCTTTTAAAATGTTATCAATTAAGAATAGCTTAAAGACGAACTTTCTTTTCTGTCAATTATTATACCAAGTTGATTTTTTTAATCTCTAATTTAATAAAGATACTTAATTTTATATTTTTTGTAATCTCTAGTATAAATAACAATATTATTATCTTCAACTTTATTTTTTATTTCATAAAGAAAAGATTAAATTTAAAATTAAAATAGTTTCAAAATATAATTAGAGCAAATTAAAAATAATTTAATAAATAATTCAACAAAATTATTTCAATAGAATATGTGAATTTGCTAGGTCTTTGGTACGATAAACATCAGAAAAATGTTGGACATATTTTAACACTTTACAATATGGTGTCATAAAATCCATTTTTTACCCCCAACAATTTCTAAAAATTAATTTAAAAAAAATAATCTAATCTCTAAATAAAATTGATGAGGTATCTTAATAAACAGATTAAAAAATATAAGATGCTTAACAAACTTCCTTATTAAATTCAATCAATTCTGACAATATTGATGACATTAAAAATATTTTAAATAAGTTAATTTATAGTTTTAATCAATCATAAAATAAAATCAAAAAAATGTAAAAATCAAATGATTTCTTAAGCTCATAGATAGAATAAAAGTAAATTATTAATAATAAATAAAATTAAGATATTATAAATCTAAAGCTATTATAAAAGGCAAAAATATTACCTATTGATTTAAGTAATCAATTTCAAATTTAAATGACATTGAGAACTAAACTGTGTAGAGTAAAGTGAAGATTTGTATAGATGAAATAAAGGGCTAATAAGAAGGTAATATGTATCTCACAATTGAAAAAAGATTAATTAGACCTCTATTTTAATAACATTTATTTATGGGTAATTCTCAAATAAGAAGATAATGTATATTCATCAGTAATTAAAAAATTAGGTAATTATTCATAGGTCATTAAAAATCATGAGACTTATTAGATTACAAAAGTTATATAATTTAAGTTTATAAAGCTGTTCCTGGAATTAAATTAATTTTTGTTTAAAAATTGCATGTTTGTTGTCTTCTTTATTATTTTTTTATGAGAATTTGTCAAGTTTTGAAATTTATTTTTCAAGAACGAATTATCTAGACATACCATAAAAACTTATGATGATTTCCAAAAAACTAAGTTTTTTATATTGATAAGAAAGTCTAAGAGTACTATTTATTAGATTCTGTAAAATTTAAAAATAACTTCTAATACAGAAAAGAGTCTAAAGAGTATTACTTCACATTTACAAACATGTAATACCCTATTTTAATTTCAACCAAATCATTTATACTAGCAAATAATGATGAATAGGTTTTTAAAATAATAAAACGCATTAAAGTATTTTCATTATTTTGGATTAATTAAGTGAATTATCGATATATATATATTAGTAATTATTAATTGAAAGATACTAATTAGATTGATTGTAATTAAACATTTTTCATTCAGTCTAAGCAATATTAATATATAAATATATGGAAAATAATCAATGCATAATTTAAAGCTTTGAAATAAAAAAAGTTGAATACTATTATTTATTCTATTACAATTTTTAAATCATAGAACAATATTATTTATTTGAGGTATTTTAGCCTATTAGTTATTGTTATAAACTACTCCTTATCCATTCATCAGAGGTTATTAATACATAGGTTATTAATACATGGGTTATTAATACATAGGTTAACCATTTTAGTATTAAGCTTAATATTAGGGAGCAGGAATAAATATATCCTGTACAGGATAACCTTGATTTAATCCATTCAAATTATTTAATTGTTAAAAATTTTAGTTAAACTCCATTTACTATAAATTTAAGTTTTATTATTGTTAGAGAGCCAAAGTTTGTATTTTTTATCTCTACTACTTTCTCTTTTGATAGCAATAACATCCTATTATTAATATAACTAAGAATGAAACTCCAAGAACTACTCCTACAATAATTCCTACTTTGGTACTTGTAGAGCAAGACCAGTTTGAATTAGTGCAATCCTAAAAACATTATTAACATGAATCTTAGTTAACTGAAGATTTGCATGAGTCATAGCAGGATTCTTAGCTGCAATCATCAGTATATGAACAAGAACTTTTTCTTGATACGCATTTTGCAAATGGTGAATAGAAAGGGCATGAATATGAATCGAAGCAATTTTAATTGCAATAGTATAAATCACAATAGCAAGACCCAATAAACACGCTTAAAATAAGAATTATCTTGATCATATCTAAAATATTGATTTACTTGCTTACTTATATTTCTCTTTTTACAATCTTTAACTTTAATTATTAAAAACAATTAATTGTTTGCCAAAAGACAAGCAATTATTGAATCTTTATATATTTTAAATTTCTATCACTAAAAAGGGAAAATAGATTGAAGACTTTATGCATTCACTAATTCCAAAATGATCATAAATATTTACTAACTTTTTACATAATCTACTTACTATTTTAATAAAAATCAATTTTAAATAAAAAATCAGGTCCAAAATCTATTTTGTCAAATTTTTTGGCAAAAACTCTTCAGAATTTTCGTTTAAGCAAAGAAACAAAGAAATATTATTTACTTAAAAAAAGTAGACCAAAATCATATTCATTTTTTGAAATTTAAAAATTGCATCAAATTTAATTAGAACCTGATATAGAAAAAAAAGATCCTTATTTTATCTAATCCTTGTAATTGTTTATTTAACATAGCTATTTTTAGCTATTCTTTAATAGCCACCCTCAAAAATGATATTTTAGAAAAATAATTAGAAATGATTAAAAACAAAATCAAAATTAATATTAGTTTCGTTTGTTCGTTCTTAAATTTCTATTCACAAATTTTATCTCTTTTTGATAAACTAAATATTAATTAATATTTATTCTAATATTTAGATTCTCAAAACTAGCCTTCTGATTTTATTATTACCACTTAAATTTATTAAAATAAATTTTTCTTTCCATAGTTCTTATTTTCTTTTTTTCATTTTTTTCTACTTTTATTAATAATTTTATTTATTATCAACACCTCAAAATATTTTAAAAGAATATTTAAATCAATCAAATAAAAATATTTTTTTAATTTTCTGAAATAATATTTTTAAAGATGATTTACTGAGAATGCAAATGTATTAATTTAAACTTTACATTTGCTCTTTGATTTTATGTTACAATTAAAATAAAACTAATTCAAAAAATTATTCTATTTCGTAAAACTATTTTTTTTTCTTGAGAAATAAATCTTATTTAAGATTTTTTTATTTTGGTTAGTTGGTTTAAATTTTAAATTATTTTTAATGCTCTCCATTTTTCTAAATCTCAAATTTAAAAGAATGCTATTTTAAACAAATTTTGATAAATATTTGATATTTTATTAGTGAGAGAAAAATAATTTTTTTATTTCATAAATTGTTGTATTTATTTTTTGTTGACAATTTTAAAGAAAAAATGTTATTATTCTACTCTACTTATTTTGAATGTGTTAAAAAGATTACATTGATTTTTACAATCAATTTAAGATAAATTCAAATAGCAATGTTAGCTTCCTAATTAGGAAGATTTGTAATTTTTTATCTCAAAAATAAGTTAAATTAGTAAGATACTCCAAAATATACAATTCGGATAAACATATTATAAAAAAGCTAATAAGAAAAGAGTGTTATCAGGGGTAAAATAAAATTCATACCATATAGTAAATTAAGATTTGAAAGATAATAAAATAGTTTTACTATTAAAAGCTTGAAGTATTTATCAAATAAAATATGTTTTTGAATGAAACTAAAATTATAATTTATTTTGATTTGTGTGATTGCATTTTACAAAAGATAATATAAATTTGAAGTAGTAGTAATTTAAAATTTTTAACAAAATTAGTATTTTTAGTAAGTTATTTTATGTTTCCTTTAGTTAGTAATTGAAAAGAATTTTAATTAAAAATATCTTTTATGAACACATTTCTTTCTAGATTTTAGATTTAATGCTTTCTTAAACCTAAATTTGATTAATATAATATACTTTTTAAAGGAATAACAGTAGGTCAATTTTTTATTTTTATCAATTTTAATTGATTAGTTTTTTTTATCTGCATATATATGATTGCAAGGATTTATCATATTTCATTATTTTAGCATTAGAATACAACCCCATTTATTTAGCAGTCCATTTTATTTTCACCTAAATGATTAATTTCTAATGGTTATTGTTCTTATAAAGGTACTCCAATTATAATTTCTTAAATAGGAGGAGTGAGTTGTAACTGCTAGAGATTATTATTATTAATTTATAAATTGATTGATTTAGCTTATTTTTAATTACTATTTCTACTTTTCGATATAAAGTAAACTAATAATAAAAAAAATATGATAATAACTACTCCTATTAAGCAATATATAGCAATTCCTAAAGATGAATTAGATTATTAACTACTTTATTCTGTTTAATTAGCTTGATTGTCCTAATTTTATGGTTTTTTATAGCTATTAACTTATTTGGAGTCAAGGAGGTGCATTTCATTGTTTTGTGAATTACAAGATTATTACACATAAGATTAGTATTATGTTATGCATGAACCATAACAGTTTTAAGTTTTTGATGGAAAAAAATCAAAACATCCAGCAATACAATTATTAACATTGCAAGAGTTTGAAAGATCTGCAAAATAATAATAACACTCATCATAGCCATTTAAGCAATTAATTAGTTAAGGGTTATACTCTTCATTTGAATGCTAAATTTAACACTCAGTAAATAAGCAAACTGAAAAGGGATTAGAAGGATCTACTTATGAATAGACGCAAGATATCATTAGAAAAGTAATTATAATAGAATAATTAAGTCTCATTTTTTGGTAGTAAATTAATGTTATTTTTTGATGTTTATTTTTACTTTTTAATTCAAAGTTTTTTTACAATTTATAATTTTCTTTTTCTGGATTTAGTTAATAATTTGTTTAAAAAAAAAATATTAATTTTGATAGAAAAAAATTGAGGTTATTAATACTACTTCGTATTTTTAAAAACTGCAAGTATTTTCTTCCAATTTTGCTGTTATTTTACATCAAAAAAGCGTTTGAATTTTTTTTAAAGTTTAACATAAATAAATAATTAATGATAAACTAGATAGATATACTTCATTTTTTATAGCTGTCACCAAAAAAAACAAGCGCTTCTATTTTTTTTATGAAATAATAACTTGAAAAATTTACTCTTCTCATAAATTAAGAAGGATATTTCAAATGATTTTGAATAATTTAATATTAAACATTATTTTGTAACTCCTTCAAATATTAAATAAGTTTCAAGAATTTAACATTATGAATTGAAATATTTCAAAATGCTTGTTTTTTTTGGCAAAAAATTTTTTACTTAATTGATTGCTTAAAATATGACAATCCTTCATTTTCTATTTCATATTTCAAGTTGAAATTCATCAATTAATTTTTTTATAGATTCATCATCGGAAATTTAATCTTATTTTGAATTTAATAACACTTATTTCAAATAAATGCATATGTTTCTGAAATAAATTTTTCAAATTTGATTATAAAGTATCAATTAAAATTATGAGTTTTTGAGAAAACTATTTTTAGAAATTGATTTCTGAAAAAATCATGTTAAATTGATTTCTGAAAAAATCATATTAAATAGATTTTTTTTAATATTTAAATGATTAAAAATTATAAAAATAATGTAAATATTCTTTTTCAAAATATATTGAAACAAAATATTTTTTAATCATTCTTTTTGCTTAGTTTTTCAATCAATAGGAGGTTTTTTTGAAATTTTTGTTTTGATAAAATAATTTATTTTAAGTTGCAAAATAAAGTATTTAAAATTTTGATTAATTTTAGAGATAGATTTTGAATAATAATTATGTATACTAATACTAATAAATAATTGAATAAAGTAAATATATTTATATATTATAAAATTAATAATTTAAAATATGATAATAGGATTAAACTGTTTTTATAATTTAATAGATATGATTTTTTTCTTTTTCATTTTGGCTTGATTTATATTTGATTTGTTTAAATTTCTTATTAATTCTAGATCTCTTTATTTTCACTGATTTATTCTCCTTCTTTTGGGTTCTCATTTACAGGAACAATGATAACTACATCATTGATTGGAGGGTAGTTTTATTATTATTTAATTTAAGTTTGTTGATTAAATTAATCAATTTGGCTTTAACTAAAGATTACTATTCCTTCTAAACTTTTTAATTTTCTTTATTTGTTAAACTTTATGGTAAGTTGAATAACAAAATAAATGACTGTGGCTCCAATAAGAACAGCGAAAGTACAGACAGTTAAAATTACCCAATATTGGTAGACCTCTTCTTATCTTGATTAAAAATTATCTATTATGTCTTATTAGGCTTAGCTTAAAGCTTCAACACATTCATCTTATACTTATGGTTCAAATTTCTCCATGCAATTAATAACACATTCTTGGTCTTCATAACTTAAATAAGCAGTGCATTTAACAGAACATTACAAATTTTAGCAATTTCCTAAATCTTATTATGCAAAGCCATTACATTCTTAATTTTCTCTAACGCATTTTACTATCTAAGGTTAGGTAGAACTTAATTTACAAATATTGGCCAAGCATGATTAGAATAAATAATTCTAACTTTAAACTAATTTTAAAACTAAAATGATAGCAAATAATTTTTTAATCATTTTTGAAATTTGAATGGTATTTGTGATATGAGTTTTTGTATTTTCTGATATTAATTTATTTATTTTTGATTAAATTATTATTAAATTTTTGTGAATCTTTCTTTTTATTTTGAATAAATTTTTAACGCAATCTATACTTTAATTTAAAAGGTCTTATTAGTTTGTTTAAAAATAAAATTCCAAACAAAAATAATCATAACAATTATGAAATTTTCATAATAAAATCAATTTAAAACGAATAATAATATTTAAATATAAAACCGCACAGATCACTGAAGATTAACCTCAAGCATTTGAAGTAATATGTATAATTTGCACATGATCACTAAGAATAAACAACCAAATAATCTATATTTGGTGATTTATATAAAGAAATAGAAAAGCAAACCTAATTGTTTCTATTTCAGTAACAATTAAATTATTAAAGATTATTTTACACATTAATTAAGAATGCACATAAATTTACATATTTTAAAAAACTTTGTTGGCTAGATTTGTTCAACAGATCAAAGTTAATTATTTTAAATTAATAAAATATTTTCTAAACGAATAATTTATTTTTACAGATGTGCTAATTTTTTATATTTTTTTGAGCAAAGAAAATAGAATGTTATTAAAAATATAAATTTATCAAATTTGATTGCTTTTGATAAAATATTTTAATTTATACATAAATTGGTAATTTATCATTCGAATTTAGTATTCGAAAAAAACATAAATCATCAAAATAAAATTCCAGTTTTTTTAAATTTTTCAAATAGATAAATTTTATTTCAATTTCCTTAATGAGTAAATTTGCCTTTAAATTAATTAAGGTTATCTATTTGTATCTTTTCAATCTTAACTTTGATTATCTATATTATTTTATTTTGGTTAATTATCAATTTGAATATAATTTTCAAGCCTCATTATCTTTACTGTCTATTTTATTTTACTTAAGAGAATATCAGAATTGATTATTCCCTTCATCCTAAATAATAAATCAAAAAACATATGGTAATACTCATTTTCAACTATAAAATTAAAAATTTTTTTAATTTGTTCTTTCTATTTAAAATATTTTTTCTAATTTAAGGTAAAAAATCAATTAAATTGCAAAATATTTTTATTTTTAAAATAAATAAATTATCAAAAAAATCATTCTATTGTTTTTACTATTGATATTTAAGTAAAAAGAATATGAAAGATGAAATTTTGAAAAAAATAATTTTAAAATAAACTAAAAATATCTTTTAAAATTTTAAAAACTTTTATTTTGAAACAATTTCATTTATTTCTATCAAAATATGCATTAATAAAAAAAGTAAATATGTAATTTAATAAGTTGATAAATTATTATTTTAAATTACTAAAGGTTGGTTATCTATATATCTTCCAATTCTTTTAAGTTTTTAATAAAATGATTTCAGATAAAACTTAAATTTCTAAATAATTTAATAATTTTTTCATTCTCATAAAGAAGTTATTTCATCTTTTAAACATGCTCTAAGCTTTATTTCAAAAATAAATAAATTTCAAACAAATAAAGAATACTTATTTTTAAATTAAAACAAATTAATATTGGCAATTAAAAATTTACTAAATATAATAGTATGGAAATATTTCTTAACATTTAAACATTTAATGAATAGATTTTTATAATTCTAATAAGAAATGATTTGCATCCGTTGAATATTTTATTGCAAAAATATAAAATTTGAAACAAAAAACAAACAAATAATTAATAGAATGATAGAAATAATATTGATAGACAATAATCAAAGATTTACTTTGAATACCTTTAAAACTACATCAGAAAAATCTTTATCAACTTCTTTAATTTCAGGAATAATAGACATTTGATTCATAAAAGTATCTAATTTAGGGTATTATTTGAAATCAAAATTTATTAATTTGAGCTCAGTCAATTCTTAGTAGCAGCTAATGTCAGCGATAGTAGGCTTTTAGAATCCGAAGATATAATTAGAAGGATTGTTCAAAAGGTGATCGTTTAGGTTTTGAATTGCTTTAAGTAGTTCTTTGTGCACTAATTCTTCTACATAAAGAGATGGTTAACCTGTTCTTTTTGATAAAAGACTTGCTGTAACATAATTAGCAACTCTTCTTGTGTTTGTGTGATGCCAATCCAAATACATATCTACTTTTGTTTTATCTTAAAGGTTTTGAGGGTAGAGAGAGCCATCTAAGTTAAATTTTTAATGTACATACCTCATAATAGAATGAGATTCAAAAACTACAAATCCATTATCTTCAATAAATGGCACTTAGCTGTTCCAATTTAAGTTCTTTATTTCAGGTTTAAACTAATCTCCTTTACCTAAGTTAACAAATTTTTCTTCATATTCTACTTTACCAATCTTCAAGAGACACTTAACAGCACGAGAAGGCTGAGAAAAAGAGTTATAGAAAAATTTAAGTTTGCCCATATATTTCTTCAATTATTGAATTAATTTATTATGTTAAAGAATGTTATTATTGTTATTTGGATTATTTATATTTATAATAAAAAAATATTTATTATCTTATTAAGATTAGTAAGTATATCATCATTATTATTAATCTTCACTTAAATTTAAATGAATTAGTTACTATCTATTTATAAATGTCTATTTTTTTAATGTAATATTAGATGAATAACATACCATAATCTCATCATATTCTTGACATCAATTATTTTTATTTTTATGACAAACTGTAATCATTAAATTATAATCTTAATAAAAAGCAGCAAGATAGCTAATTTATTCTATTTAGAGCTATTTCAATATAAAATAAATTAAGTAATTTCTCATTAATTTAATTTTATAATTATTTTATTGAATTAATTTAGTGATTAAATTTATTATAGAAAAAATATCTATTTTTAAACAAAATTTTTTTAATTTTAGGAAGGAAGATTAAAAAATGACTAAAACATATTTGGAAATTTAATATTAATATTATTAATTTAGGAAATAGAGAATATAGCCATTTTATAAAATACATCATTTGTAGTGAAAGAGTTGGCTTGTTTTGATAAATATTTAACAAAATAATTATTTAGAATATTAAACTCATTTTAAAAAGGAGAGAGAACAATTTTAATAAATCTATTCTTTTTTTTGATTTGTTGTCAAATAAAATTATTTTTGAACAAACAAACTATTTAATAATTTTAGAAAATTATATTGTAGAGCAAAACAAAAGAAAAAGTAAAAATTTAAAAATATTAATCTTTAAATATTTAATTTGAATGTATTTCAAGGCTTATTTTAGTAAAAAAATCATCAAACATTTTTTTATTTTCAAATTAAGATTTAGGAAATACAATATTGAGTAGTAGAAAGAAGTAATAATTTTAAACAATTTAATAATATTTAAAAAAAGAAAACAGATTTTTAAGTAATAGTTAGTTATTCATAAGGATTATTCTAACATAAAAATATTTTTATATTTTCATCAAATAAATGATAGAAAAAACAATCATTTTATTTACAATTAAAATAAAAAAACAACTTACTTATTTTTTAAATAAAATAAAATCTAACTTTTTAACTAAAATAAAATCTAACTTTTTAACTAAAATAAAATCTAACTTTTTAACTATTAAATACTTTAATTTTTAGTAAAAATTAATTAGAATAAAAAAGAAATAATTTATAAAAAATTTTAAATAAATAATTATTTTAGTTTATTGATCGTATTAATTTTAAAATATAAAAAAGATCTACTTTTTATATAGTTTTTTTTTAAAAAAAGCTGTAGTAAGATAGCCTTTGATACAATCTAATTAGGGAAAATAAAAAATTTAACTGAAGTTAAACTAGAAAATCGAATATAAAAAAATAAAAATACATTTAAAAAAATAAAAATATTATTCATTCGCTATTTAAAGCAAGCTTTATGGTTTTTATTTTTCAGGTTGCTTGCTTTTTGTTTAAAATGTATTGAATAAAAAATTAGAGATGCTCTATCTAGCTTATGATCTAAGAAATAAAGAGAAATTATAAAATAAATAAAAAATATCTGTGTATCTATCAAACTTCTATTATGATAAATAAAATGGGCAGTAGCATAAAACTAACTAGAAATAAATTATTCATTCAATTTTTCGTTCGTTCAAATCAAAAACGCGATGAAGAAAGAAACAAGTAAAAAAAAATGAAAATTAGTTAAAAATATAATATGAATAGATAAATAGAATGAATATTTTAGCTTTCTATATTTAATCAATAATGTTAAGTCTCAAATTTCGCCAATTTTTAGTTAATTAATAATTTTTGTAGTTAACTATTTGATAATTAATTATTGTTAAATAATAAATTGAGATTAAAATAATCAAAAATAAATAAATAGCTCGGTATTTTTAATATTAGTAATATATCAACCAATAGTAAAAAATGAACAAGAGAAAAGCCCCTTATGAGTTGGATTAAGTAAATAAATTAAAAAACAAGATGAATCTAAGTAAAATGTATTTTTTTATAAATTAGAATAACCTTTCTGACGATGAACATGTAAGCAAATCAAACGAATTCAAAATATTAAATGTGTCTCCTCTTTTCATCTTAAATGAATATAAATTTGATCTAATCCCTTAATTTAAGCAAAATAAATGAAAAATATGAAATTTAAGATGAAAAATAATAGAAAATTCTTAAAATAAATACTGAAAAACAAATCTATTTCATTGAATTAACCCAATTTTTGATGTATTAAATAGGCCGGTCCTGATTTGGGAAAGATTAGCACTCCTGTAATTTATTATTACTTATTTATTTATCCTCTACTTCAATATCACATAGGACTAATACTCATTTTATTTTTATTAAATAGGAAGAAATTGCTTAAAGAAGGTAAACAGCATTCTTTTTTTCAAAGTTCATTAGGTTTAATAACCTTATAGTCTCTTCTTTGAGAAGAATTGATGATAAATTATTGTTTGAAAATGCTTATTTTTGTAATTTATCTTTCTCTTATTAAATAAAGAATTTTGAAGATCAAGGGTCCTAAGTCTGAGGAATCTACCACACCTGCTAAGTTAGTTCTTCTTGAAAAACTTGATAATACTTAACCCGCCGTAAGCAATTTTACAAAATAAACTAGAAACATTTTTGAAAATTTAAAGAAAATGAATAAAAGAGAGATGGGCAAGAATTAAAAGTAGGATATGAATGAGTGTCTCGCTGAATATTCTCCTACTCTCTAGATTTTATAATAATTTATTTATTTAGAGTTAATAAATAAATAAATAAAAATATGCATTATTTGTCTCGAATTGAATTCAAAAAAAGATACTAAATCTATAATTAAGATAAACAAGAAATTAATCAATATTTTCAATAATAATCATGAAAGATCAACAACACCCAATTCATTTGTCTTTGAATATTCTTTATAAATTTATAAACAATTACATATGTTATATTCCTAATTATTATTTCAAAAATAGGAAGCTGATAATGGAAAACAAGCTGATTCTACCACAGAAGCTTCTAATGGAGAGAAAAAGGAAGAAAAGAAAATTGAATTTTCAACCAGGTAATTTAATTTACATTTATTTATACCTTAAATTAAATTAAGAAACAAAACTAAATGTGTTATACCAAGCCAATCTACCTCTAACACTAAATTTATTATTATTTTTTTAATAAATTTGGTTATTATTAAACTAATTAAAATAAAAATTTTAAAAGTTATTTTTACTAAATTGAAAATTTTGTAAATTAAATAAAATACCTGATATAATAAATAATAATTTTATTTAAAAAATATAAATTAAGTTCATCACTTTTTGCCAAGACTGATGCTAGTAATGGAAACAACAAAACGAATGAATAACCTAAGGGAGAATAATAAGAAAAGCCAGCTGAAAAAACAAGTGAGCCTGCTGAAGCTAAATAAGGTCTCTTTTCAAATATAAAACCTTCAACAACAGCATCAAGTAGCTTATTTGGTAACTCTACTGGACTCTTTGGTAACAATTAATCCAGCCTTTTTAACAACACTGGTTCCTTATTTGGAAATAATCAATCTATTGGCACTGGATTATTCTCAAATGCCAACAAAATTGAAAGTGCTTCTATTCCAAATATTTTCACCACCGACAAACCTGCTGGAAGTCTTTTTGGAAATTTGAGCACAAATAACACTACTTCTCTTTTTGGTAACTCAAAGCCTGCTGAATCTTCTTCCCTCTTTGGTGATCTTAAAAAGAATACCACCACTGGAGGTTTATTTAGTAACGTAAATCTTTTACTTTTTTAAAATACTCTAGCAATAATAATAATATATTTTCATTAATAATAAAATGTAGATCTAAAAGCAAGGTTCTGATGACGAAGGAGGTAAATAATATTAAAAAAGTATTTAAACTAAATTCATTACAATTTAAAATAGATGATGGTGAAGGAGAAGATGATGATGAACTTGAACACAGCCCTGAAGTTGATCCCTCTCAAATTGAAGTCAAGTACTAATATGATAATCCCTACGAGAAAATAGTTGATAAGAGTGTTCTCAAGGTTAGAAGAGGAGAAGGAGATATCTTAGAAAAGGGTTACATTTCTTTTGAAAAGTTTAAGGCTGATGATAAGACTCCCAACATCTTAGTCTACAGGTATTTAAAATCTATTAAAAAATGGATTTATTAAATTAATTTAATTATAATGAAATCAGAGATTAGATTAAAAAGGTTATCTTCACCCTTAATGTTACAAAGAAAATTAATAAAGCTGAAAAGATTTAAAACAGCACTAAAAACCTTAAATTCTTATTCTATAAAAAGTAAAACGATAAGTTTGTTCCTGACATCATCAAGGTTTAAGTAATCAATAATTTGATTGTTCACATCATTATTTTCATTAATTAAATTCATAAATTAAATAGTTCCATGATGAAAAAGAAGGTGAAGAATTTTACAATAAGTTCTAAGAATATACTTAAAATTGACCAATTTATTTTTATTATTTTGTAATCTATTATTATACTTTGTATTATTCAAGTATTATCAAACCCATCTTTTAGATTAAAAACAGAAAATTACTTATTAAAAATATTCAATTAAATTTATTTTTTCATCCTTTTTAAATTTAATTTCAATATTTTATTTGCTTTTTCAAAAAAATAAAAAATGATTTTGATTGATTAAATTGAATGAAACTTATTTCATTTTTTTGTTTTAAGTGCTTGTGAAACACAATTAAAAGAAAATTAGAAAATGATAAACTTAAATCTTAATTTTTATTTTTAGTTTAATCTAAAAAATATATCTTACTTTTAATCTTTTTTTAAATATCAGCCTAAATCTCTTAATATTATTCTGAAATTTAATAAAAATAATTTTTAAATGCTTTTAAATTTATTGGGCATTCTAGAAAATATTAATTTTGTTTTAATAATGTTTTCAATTAATTTTTAACATCAAATTTGAATTAATTCTTACTTACTAATGAAATAATAAGAGTTGATTTTTGATAATTTAAGTTGATAAACATCAATTTTTACTTATCCTTTTTCAAATTCGTTGAAAATATGATTTTGATATTTTATTTTATATTTTTAGAATAAATTTACATACTTTTATTTATGAAATTAAAACTTTAAATTGTTTATACAAAATGAATTAATGATTAAATTTAATTTTTCAAATCTGATCTGTTGTTGCTGAATTAAATAACTATACGTTTTAATCTATGCCTTGCTTGCCATTTTTATCTAATTAATTATTTTAATTTTAAAGAGTGTGATGCTAATGGTGATGATTGTGATTCTTGTGTTTATTTTCATGACCTGAGAGCTTATTGTAGCCTTAATGATCTTAATCATCTTTTTCTAGCAATTATAAACTAAATTCTTAAGTTATACTGCTGCTCGATCCATATTTAGCTTTAAATGAAATTAAAATTAGATTAAAATAATATATTTTGATGATTATTTACTTTTCTTAAAAAGAATCTAATTATATATGAGACTACCAACTACAATTAAAAGAAAACCTACTGTCTATTAATAATATTGTTAATTACTTTATATTTAATTTAAAATAAAAACTTACTTATAACATTATTCCAAAAGGATTAAAACTTTCCCATTATTAATCTGAAAATATAGAAATAAGTATTCCAACTATCCAAACAACCAAGCATCTAGACACATCAATAAGGGATCTAAATATTTTCAATTTATTTTTTTAATAAATGTTTATTTATTAAAAAGTTTACCTAACCATGGCAGAAAGATTTTTAGTAACAGTAACAGCTGAATAAGCATAAAAGCCTATAGTAATGAGTACAGTGAGTTGAGATATCAACAAATAAGCTGTAAAATAATAATTAAGAGTAAGTTAATTAAATCTTATCTTTGATAAATAAAGATTAATTTTATGATATAAGTTTTCATGTGATTTTAACCACTCAAATTTGTTTTAATTTTATCTAATTTTTATGTTTGAAAATGAGGTCAAGAATGATGAATTACAATTTAAACTTAGCTAATTGAAAAAGACAGATACTGATTCAATTGTTCCTTAAGTAGAACTGCTATCTTAATAGACACAGAATCTTCCAGTGCAAGGAATCAAGCTTAACACAATCAAGAATCCTAGATAATATATTATTCCCCATACACCCTCAAATGCTACTAGATCGATAGGCTTAATGTTTTTATGAGTTTATATAATTTTCTCTTCTTAAATGAAAAGCATTCCATTAGCAAAAAGAGAAACAATAATTAGAATATATCCAATTATTTAATCATTATTATCAGATGTATCTCCTATATTTTATTTTATTCCAAAAGCTAAATTTGCTCCACCAACTATAACTATTCCTAAAAGCACAACAAATAAACCAACTAAATTTAGAACATTTAATTTTCTTTTCAACACAGTAACAGAGAGTATAGCTGTAACAATAATAACTCCTCCTCTTAAGATCTAATAGACAGAAGGAGATATCAGTGTTAAAGAAGAATACTGCAAAGTCATTGCTATACCATCCAAAATAGCTGGATACAAAGCAAATAATGGGAGCTTTGATGATTTTTAATGATTCTAATGATTAGATATTTGCTTTGTTTCTTAAACATTATTCTCTCCTTTTTTAAATCTAAGAGCATAGAAAATATAGCAAAATGATTCACCAAGAAAGTAGCAAAAGGTCTTTTTTTATAAATAGAAAAATTAGCTATCAAAAGCTATTCTTTTTTTTATAATTTACTTAAATAAATGGATGGAAATACTTTTGACCTTCTATGACTTATTTATTCTAAAATGAGCTTGCTATATCCAAATTAATAACAAACGTTAATATATGAAGATAGAATTACTGCTTATATGTATAAAGCATTACCTATTGTTAGAATGGTTCCTCCTATAAGCATTCCAATAGGAGTTAAATACTTGACAATCATTTGATATTTAATAATAAATGCACTAAATTGATCAATTTTTACAAATTTAATATAACAAAATAGTAAATCTTTATTATCTTTTTTGATGGAATTTAAGTATTAAAGTAAATAACAAAAGCTATTAAATTATTTAGATAAATAAATAATTTCATTTCTTATGTTTTGATCAAAAATAAAAAAAATAAAAATCAATACAAAATCGATATTTGTTGATATAAATTTTTTGATGAAATTACATTTTTTATACACTTTTTTGATACCAAATTAATTTTAGGTTTGTTATCAATTATTTTTATCTTAATTTTTAGACTGAAATTATTTTTTCTTTTAATATTTTTTAAAAAATCTCTTCTTGTTCAGCAAAAATGTTACTATGAAGAAATCAAAAAGAAAATTTAATGACTTTTTTAAATTAAGAATTAAATAAAATAAAAATTTAATTTTAAATCCTACTTAGTCTTTTTTTTTGAAAATTTTTAAGCATTCATATAAATCAATTGATTTTTTAGTATATTTCACGTGAAATATATTTCAGGCTATTTAGAAAGGTATTTATATAATGTAATATTGAACCATAGAATAAATACAATATTTTGATTTGTAATTAACTTTTTCAGAAAATCTATGCTATTTAATTTTTAGTGGCTCACCAAAAAGCAAATAAATAATGAATATGAAGGTTTATCCAAATTAATTTTGTATTTATTGCAAATTAAATTAAATCATTTGATAATTTGTTTGGAATAGTTTACATTTTATTCTAAAGATCCTAATTTTTATTTTTTAGCTTTCAAAGATTGAAAGAATGACTTAGTTTTTTTTGAACTCTTTAATGAAATATTGAAGACTTTATAAAATTTTGTTTATAATATAATATTTAACAAATGAATAATTAAAATAGATAGGTAATTACTCATTTTAAGAAAGTCTATTAAGATCAACATGATTTTGTTTCGAAGTGATTCAGGCAAAAACAAAAAATCAGTGTAATTAGAATAAATTTTGGTTGAGAAACTGAATTTGTTTAATTATTGGATTAAAATCAAATAAATCTTTTAATAATAACTAAACTAAAATTCACCAATATATCTCGAAAAAAAGTTAATTATTTCTATCATATCCTCAGGCTTCTAAAATGAGTACTTAATTGTAAAAATAATTTAATTATGATGAAGGAATGAAAGAGCTAACTAATATAAATGATGTTATTTAGAAGGTGTAAAAAGGAGTTTAATAAGTCACTTCTGCTTTAGAATGTATTTCATTTTAAACAAGCATATTTGCTTTCATTTTAATTCATAATCATTTTTAATTTAATCATAGAGTTTGGAGCCTATAATGTGCTTCTTTCAAATGAGTTGCCTAAACTTTATGATAAAAATAGTATTTTTAAGAATGTAATTATGTAGTTCTCAGACATTTTTGCTAGAATTAATGTGATTATGAACCACTCTGTAATTAAATTTATTCTATACTAAATCCAGAACTTGATCATTTTTTCTATAATTAGAATGATAAGATTAAATCATGTAAGATTTATTTCTCAGATTGGCAACAGCATTTCGATAAAGCCAAAGTAATAAATCTAAAATGAATATTTGAATAAAAACATATTAATTGATTATTAGAAAATAAAAAACGCTCATGATTAGGCAAAGAAGAAGTATGATCATTATGAATAAAAGGTAGAAAAATTAAGAAAAAAGCAGAAAGAACTAGCTTCAAAAAACAAAGAAACATTAAAAGATAAGCAAAAATTAGAGAGAGTAATTATAATTAATTACTCGAATATTTATTACTATAATATATCCTCTTTTTATAAAAAAGAATGAAATTAAATTATAAAACTCTTAAAGTTAATACAAAATCTCATCTGAAGAGTCATTAAATCAAATCTAAGATGTTTATATTACTCGTTTTGATAACCTCCACAATTTTGTTACAGGAGTAAATTTATAATTTAAATATAAATAAATAAAGCTATTTATTTCTAATAAAAAGTACATGACTTCTATTAAGGAAATGAGCGCCAAGCTTGATGATAAATTAAGTGAGGTACACAACCCTAAAGCTTCTTTTGATAAATGCAGATAAGAAGTAATCAATTATTATTTATAAAAAACAAAAAGTAAAAATAGGCCATGATCCTTCTATTTCTAAAAATGTTAAACAATTTAGTAAAGTGACAACTTTTTTTCAAATCTAGATAATTAAAATTTAAAATATAAAAGCTAAAATATAAAGCTTTCTCATAGAAAAAAAATGAATTTTTAGAAATTTATTAAAAAAATATAAAAGATTAAAAAATTTTGTTAAAAAAGTATTTAAAAAATAATTAAAATAAAAGAAAGTATTGATATTAAACAAAAGATAATTTTATGAAGTTTTTAGTAAATCAATAAAATAAAAATAAATTAAAAGCTCCTCAGATAAAAATAAGATCAAAGAATAAAAAAAGCAATAGATTAAGACATGATACTTATATAAAAAGCTACTGAAAATGAAAAATAAAAAAATTTGCCTCCTCCAATACCTGTAAATACAAAAATTTAGATGATGAATTAAGAAATATTTATTGTTTATTAATTATTTAGGAAGTTTCTTATAGAAGAAAGTCAATACACTTAGAAATGAATTAAGGCGAATAGAAAGGCCCAGATTAAAATTAAAACATATAAAATCAAACTCATAATGAATATAATTATCCTTAAGATGAGCCTATTTATGGTTTAGAATATGTAACAAACAATAATGGGTTAGATAATGGATTAACTACTTCCAATCTAAATAAGTAAACTAGTCAAAATAATGATTACCGTTACCATGATAATACTAATACAGAGTGCCAGAGCACTAACCATTAAAATTATAGCAGTAGTTAATACAACTAAAGCTAATACAGCTCAAATATACATTAAAACTAGAGTAGCAACTATTATTCAAGCATGTCAAACAAAAGATTCTCTGAAAGCAAAAACAATACTTAAAGCTTTAACTACGATTAGTAATATAAGATGAAATCAGCAACTCTATATGCTAACAATTGTAAATTATTTTTTGTTTTGAAAATAAAATCTGAGCTTTTATTTAATTAGCAAATTACTATGGAGATAATAATCACAGTAACAATTTTGAACAGGTAAAATCATAAAGAGTATTTTATAAATTTAATGTGAAAATTATTATAGGAATATAGGTTTAGGAATGATTCATAAAATAATATGAATGGGTTATCAAATTTGAATATGTAGCACTCTGTAAGCACAGGAGCCTAACCATCTTATTATGGCTATCAATCAAATTAATAGAATAATACTTATTCAAATAACTAACAATACAAACACTAGAAGTCTGCTGATCCTTTTGTAATTTTGACAAACAATTTATTCTAAATTAATTTTATATTTTATTAATAAAATTTAAAAAGGATTTGCTAGATGATTGAAATTATCAATTTATTGTTTCTAGATACATCTAAATTTATTTATTATTGCTGAATCCTAATTTTACAGTATTAAATTATTTCAAATAACTAATGTTATTTTCATATTATAATATGTATTTGTTTATAGCAAAAATCAAAAATCAAGTATTTTTATATTTTAAAATAGTTAAAAAGTCAATTTAAACACTAATTTCTTATGGTATCTAATTTATTTTGGCAGATGAATATTATTCTAATTATCAAATTTGAAATTTATTTTATTAGACAATTCTTTTGTTTAAATTATGCTATTTGATTTCTTAATGGCTTAAGTACAAACTATTGGCACTTAAGGCAATTAACTAATAAATATACAAAAATAAAAGAAATAAATGCTTTATTTATTCAGTTTAATTATAAAGGATAAAAAAATAAATATTTAATAATGATTGAAAAATATTTAATCAAAAATAAAATAAATTAACCTAATTTAAACTGAAAAGAAGAAAATTGATAGTACACTTTTTCTAAACATTTTTTTTGCTTTATTATTTTCAACAATAATAAAAAATTGTTTTTTCATAATTTCAACCAATTATTATTTTTTATTAGATTAAATAATAGATAGATTTGTCAAAATATTTACTTTTTTCAACAAAATTTTTTCTCAAATTTTAAGAAGTTTTTGGAGAATCTAATCAATTTTATCAGTACTTCAATAGAAAAAATAAAAGATTTAAAAAATATTTTATTCATGTTAATGGCATTTCAAATTAAATTAAAATATTGTTGAATGTTCTAGTCTTATTTAATTTGGATTTTGAAATTAAAGAAAGAAGAATTTATTTAGGTTGTAGCATTTTGAGAATGTAGAATAAGTTATAAATACTCTGCAATATAAATATACAATAAATTGCTGTTTAAAAAGAATTATATAGTTAATAGGAAATAATTGAATTAATTTTGGTTTAGATTAGAAGTAGTATATATAAAGTATTTATTTAAAATTGTTTTCTCAATATTAATTGCCTTTTTAAGCCTATATTTCTTCATTATCATTGTTGATTATTATCTACATTTTGATATGGTACATGTTTTATTTATTTTCAACAGTTTTTATATAGGCTAGTCTCAGTTAGCTAGTCAGTCAGACAAGTCTTTCTTTCTAAAATCAATTAAGCTTGCAATTAACATTTTTTATTTATTTATTTTTATTATAAAATGAGATGGTTGGTTGGTTTGAAGAGACTTTGAGATTTATAAGATTTATAAAAACAAAAGTTTTATATTTTTATAAAGATTTAGTTGCTGCAAGCAAAATATTTAGAAGTCATTTAATTATTAGTTACTATAAATGATAGGAAGTGCTTCTTTTTTGATATTACAGAGAATTTTTTTATAGGAAGAGCTATGAGACTTTGTATAATTTAAAAAGGAATTATTATATTTTTGTTAAATGTAGAGGATTAAATGAGGTTATATATTATTTGAATAAGTTAAGTTTTTGTAAAGTTCAATCAATCATTCATTTAATTAAATCAAAAATGTTGTTTTTTTTATCAATCAATCAGACAAGGTTTATTCTGCTAGCTCCCAATTATTGAAAGAAATAAACAAGTGCTAAACAACGAGCTTTTTAGTAAATTCCAGATATGAATTTACCATTTTATTTAAGGATCATAAAGACAAAGAAAAGAATAATAAAACCAAATTTGATATAATCTTGTTTGCTCAAAGGCAATTTGCAGCCATACTTGAGGTTGCTAAACATTTCATCATCTATTTTTTATGGTAATAATATTTAGTAAATGGAAATGGAGTTTATTAAACAAATATTTATTTAGTTTGAATGAAAAAGTATTTACTTAAAAGAGTATTATTATTTGAGGCAAGGCGCTTGTTGAGCCAATTATTAATTAAGTCATGGATTTCATTCATGCTAGAATCCAATTAAGGTTGATGGAAACCACCTTCTATCAAGTGATGTTACTTGACTGTGGAAGAGACTGTATTGAAAAGCTGAAGAGAGTTTTAGTATTTGCTTACAACATCTTCCTTTCCATGAATCACAAAAATAGGAACTGTAATTTTAGAAGCATTTTTCTAAACAAATTCACTCATTTCAATTAGAGAGATTGCCATTCTAAGTCTTTATAAAACAGATTTAGTTAAAGAATAAAAATGATAAAATTAATTACGTTAAGTGAGGAGAAATGTGTTCGTCTTTAATCATTTTCTTAATGTGGTAGCTATTTTTACAGAGAGCGCTCAAGTTGATCTTACTGTTGATAAGAAGATCCTATATATATTATGAAAATAATAAATTATTAACTATATCATCAAATACGTCAATTAAAATATAAGCATGCGTAAATAGGAGATGATGTAAGAGTTATTTCTTTATTCATCTAAATATGTATGTATGTATGTAACTTTCTACTTAATGTAAGATAAAATTTAAAGTGAGCTTCCTTCCTTATTCATCTTCTAAATATTTAAATGACTCCAAATAAAATCAGAATTCTAATTTATTTATTTATTATTTTTTTTCACTCTTTACATTAATCTCCAATTTGCATCTTTATTTTTTTCATTTATATCTTGTTCTATTTTAAATAAAAGTTAATTGATTTTTTACCTCATAAAACATCAGCAAAATCCTAGCTAAAAATTTCTTGTTCTAAGTCATACCAAAATACTTGGGTACTTTTAAGAAAGCGTTAAGAGAAACGAGCCCTGCTATTTGGATTTGAGGGTTCATAATTAAGTAAGATAGAACCCCAAGAGTTCCAGTGCTATGAGCATAAATGTAAAGTGGAATACTTTTGTCAACAAGTTAAATTATTGCTGTTAAATCCTATTAAAATTCTTCGGTAGAGCTATTACGAGAGATACCTCCAGTATAGCCGAATCCTCTTTAATCGTACATGTGAACTTCAAAACCTTATCTAGCAAAATAATCACCAAACTATATTTTTACAAAACAATAATTTTAGACTTAGAATAAATTGAGTTGATGGCAAAATTGTTAAATTAGCTTTGTCATCAATAAAAAATTAGATTTCGTATTCAGTATCATCTCCTATATCATCACATAGATAAGTATAAAATTAATCTTAACTCTATATAGACTTTACATCTACCTTTTTTACTTTTTTGGGTGATTGATTAAAAGTCGATGTAGAAAAAACTTTTATTAAAAGACAAAATAAAGAGCTTTCTTAACATTTCTATTTTTAATTTGCATGAATAATTTTGTTATTTTTTATTCACTAAAAATAATTTAAGTATTCATTCATTATTCATCTAACAATTTATAATATTCGTGCTTAATACTTCATCATTTCATTCTTAATTTAAATTAGATATTTAAGTTAATAAAATATTTATTTTTTTTTAAGACAAAACTTAAAAATTATTTCTAAAAACTGTTGGTTAAGATAAAATACTTATTTATTTTAAATGTAATTAAATCACTTATTTTTAATCTTATTTTACTCCTTAAAAGTGTATTTTTCTCAATCCAAAATGAGTAATTTGTAAGTTCTTAATGAATGTAAATATAATTCAAAGGATGAAAATTCAATTCATTCATTTTAACTGATCATTAAATTAAGCATTGAAAATTGAATGAGAAATTTCTCAATACAAATTAATTGACTTTAATTTAATTTAATATAGTTTGCTTTTTACGCTGATTGAATTTTGAAAGATTTCTTTCTATGTTTTGTTTTATTTTGTTTGCTTGATTAGGTATTCTTTATCCAAAAATATAATTAAATCACCTTTTTTTTAAGTTGTAAATCTATTGAAAGGAAGGAATAGGTTATTTCATCAATAAATTTCCTTATTTTTTTATACTGTATTTATTTGTATTGATTATCTTCAAAATACTTGGAATCAATAGAAAGTTTATTTTCTTTTATTTGAATACTTGTTTTCTTCTTCTGTGGATAAAAATTACTTTTAGTGATAATTTATGTTGTTATCATATGCTTTAGGAGCATTATCACCCTTAAAATTTATTAAAATACTTCTGTGATGAAGGAGGAAGCGATTACTTTTAATGATGCTAAATTTTATACTAGTAGAAGTTGAAAATTAAATTTCTATAATAATTACATTGATGTAAAGACCAGAGTGCTCACAAAATCCGTGGATAACTAAAATACTGGCCTTTGGTTTGGCTACTGTAGGATAGAAATGAGTGTAATATAATTTAATCCCTGTATCTTTAGTCTAAACGAATTTTCTTTCAATTGCATAATCAGCACCTGTATTGACAATTTTACCCAAAAATTTAGTGGAGTCTTCTGCAAATTGCAAGTTCAAGTCTTGATCAAAGAATTTTTGGATTGGGTTGATTGTTTAATATTACATATTCTTTCTCTAAAAGTTAGTATTTGTTTATGTGCTTTATATCAAAATAGGAGTTTAAATAGACTAACTTTAAGGTGTTGATGAAGAAGAATCTGTTGAGGCATTTGAAGCCTTACGCTGGGTATTGAGAGAATCTTGCATATTAGATGCTAAAAATTCACTCATAGCTTATGAATTAAATTGGCCTTTTTTCATTAATTAGTGAGGAGCGAAATATACTTAATCGTTACTCTTAACATTATTGCTGACAATAAAGATCTTATTATTTGGAGATGTTTTCGCTTGATTTGGTAATATCTTGTTGGATTTCAACATAGAATTATTATCCTTTTATATGACAATTGCAGTTTAAGACATAATGTGACACTATTTAGTATTTGAGTTGATGAATGAATTAAATAAGTAGAGTTAAGCTATTGTTTGATGTGTTGCTTTTTTTAGTTTACCTGTTTCTTAATATATTGACAAATTTCTTGTTTATTAATTATATTATATGCTTCTCTTGTCTTTACTTATATATGTTTTTTAATTCATTCATTTCCATGTATATTTTTACTCAAATAAATGTGAAATTTGCATGCAATATACAAGGAAACCTTCATTAATTCATTCATATTAAATTTCAATTAATCATTCATATAGAGGACATTCATTTATTTCTATTGATTCATTGGGCCATTCTTTTTTTTTCAATACTAATGATTTCCGTATTTAAATTAAAAATTTACGGGCACTCTGCTAACAATTTTTCATTCATTTTAACATAAAATAAAAAAAAATCCAATTAAACAGACAATTTTTAATTTTTGTTTTTTTGTCTTTTTTTAGTTAATTGTTAAATTTTGCTTTATTTTAGATTGATTTTGTGATAATTTGATTTTCTTTGTTATTACTTTGATTTATTCATTTTCTTTTTAAATTTCACATTCAATTTCATATTCACCTCTATATTGAATTTCTTAATTTTTTTTCTTCATTCATTTATTAATAGTAGAACCACACTTCTCATTCATTCATTCAATCTATCTATCTCTCAATATTTAATTAATTCTTCACCTTTTTTTTCCCTCTTGTGTATATATAAGTTGCGTAACTTTCGCACGTCTCTTCTGACGTCAGTCTCTTACAAAAGAATATTTAAAGTTAAATGCATTCCCTTACACTTTTTTTAGATTATCATATGTTATTACCCAATTAATTATTTTTCCTTCTAATTTTTTACTCTATAATGCCTCATTTTTGTCCATAATTTAACTAATTTTGTGAAAGTTTTATTTTCTTTTTTTATCGCCATAACTATTCCCTTCAAAAATTTAAATTTTGTATTCTTAAACTCCAAATCAAAATTAATCAATTCTAAAACCTCTACACATTTATATTCTTGATTTAATTTGGTAGATTCTCACTTGTCCTCATTTTTAAATTTACTGGCACAAATCAATCATTCACTTTTGACTCAGAACAAAGAAATTAACATGACATATTTCCTACTTACTATCTAATCACAAATTAAAGAGTTAAAAATTACAAAGCATAAAATTAAATAGTGAGATTGCAAAGTAAATTTTAATGGACAAAGAAATTAGAAATATAATTCTAAAATCATACAAATAATCAATTGTCTTTCTTAATTAGCGTTGTCTTTATTTAAATATTTAAAATCCCTCAAAAAACAAAATCACCGAATAAAAAAACTATCAAATGCGAATAATAATTTAATTTCAATCATTGATAAATATGTAAAACATTAAATATTTTCTAACTTACAAATAAAGACAAGACAAGCCAATAAACAATAAATATAAAAAATGCTTCTGTATATGTAATCAGTTAATTTAAAAAACAAACTTAACTTTCAAGAAGTTGAAATTCTTGAAGAAAATTCTGAATGACGTGAAGTAATTACTGATATATAATTGATTGACTATTTTAAGTGTATTTTCTATTTAATTTATAATAAGTTAAAAGTAATTATTATCTGTCTGAGCTAAGATAATTGTCTTTGTAAACATAAATCATAAAAGTATATTTGTTAATGAGGTATTTTAAATAAAAAATCTTTCAAATGAACTCTTTTAAATTTATTAAGCTAAATTTTAATCATGGTTAAATCTTGAAATACCTATCAGATGACCATATTTTTGCTGATAAAATTCCAAGATTATGTAAGAAGCCTTCAAAAAAATGAATAATTTCTAAGAAAGTATACCTGACTGGTTTTCTTTTGAATATAAATATTTTAATTAATTAATAATCAACATGTCATGTAATTACATATTTAATATGAATTTGACTTATCTCTAACTTATTTAAGCTTAACTTAGAGAAAAAAAAGTAAAAATGAATGAAAGTATGAGTTTTTTATAGAAACAAATAAATTAATTATTATAACAAATATATAGGTTATATATAAGTTTGATGATGTGAAAATAATGAGCTATTAATAAATATATTTCTGAGGGGGAGTCATCAATAATTATATTCGGTTCCTTTCAGAAAGTTAAATATTTCAAGTATAATCTACACTAATTTAATGATTATAAAATTTTTAATGAGAGATGATACTTTTCTTAGATTACTAAATATTTTCTGGTTATTTATTAATTATTATAGATCAAATCAGGGCAAGTAGAAAAAAGTTTCTAAAAAAATACCACTAAAATTTAATCCTATGATCTATGATATGAAATAATAATTAGCACAGTAGTAATATAAATAATTAAAAATATATTACTATTTATAATATAATTTATTTTATATTTTTCTATTTAAAACATATTTAAAGTAGATAGATTTACTTTTTGTCTATCTCAAAAAGCATCGATTTCAATTAATCTCTATTCTATTCATATCACTACTACTTTCAAAGTAAAATTCTAAAAAAAACATTTCTTAATTAATAAAATAAAGTTAATACTAATAGATTAAGGAATATAAAGATAGTAATTAGATCTAAATTAGTT
Organism: Tetrahymena elliotti 4EA; assembly: GCA_000231825.2. Classification (NCBI taxonomy): domain Eukaryota; phylum Ciliophora; class Oligohymenophorea; order Hymenostomatida; family Tetrahymenidae; genus Tetrahymena; species Tetrahymena elliotti. The sequence continues at coordinate 487,173 of JH720317.1, forward strand.
CTACATAAAACTTCTTAAAATTCATTTAATTTATTGAAATCAAAAAATAATAATTAAATGAATATTAATGATAATCTAAATTAAATAATTGATATTAATTATATCTTTAACTTTTGTTTGAAATTTAATTAATTTAAATAAATCAAAAAATAAATTGAAATCATATCTAAATTTAACTATCTATTTATTTATTTATTCTTACACACCTAAAGCTTAAAATTTAATTTTTAAGAAACCAAAAAGGTAAAATAAAATTAATTTTCTTAAAAAATTTTGAATGAAATTAATAAAATAAAAGTTACTTTTTGGAGCTTTTATTGTTAAAATAAAAAATTTAAAATAACTTTTACAGTTTCTAATTAAATTGATAAATTTTTAATCTTTCTTTATTTTAGTTTTTAAATTCAAATTGAGTATAAAAGAAAAACTATTTTTGATTTTTATTGTAAAAATAAAATACAATTCAATTCAATAAATGCCTACAATAATCTATATATAATATATGATTTTACACTCAATATAATTTTAAAATAATTTTAATTTGTTCATTTTATAATTCTTTTTGTCATTGCAATTTTGATTGCTTCTATTGTTGTCTCCTCCTTTGTTGTCTCCATTTAGAATAGTTTAGTTAAATTTTCCCTTATTTCTTTTTCAGTTAATTCTTGTAATATTTTCATTGCTTGTATATCCTTTTCTTTTTCTGTCTGTGCTGTGTTTTTCTGAAAAAAGACCCTTTGATATTCAATTTTTCTTCTGAAGTTATTTAATGGCGGCCTTGAGCCCAGACATTAATATCATAGAAAAAGTATGGTGGTTCATTAAATCTTGTATTAATGATAAAATTACCTCTTAGACAGATAAAAGCTTAATCTTTAATCATGCAGAAAAAATATTTTAAAATGATTAATGTACAGATTTTATTAAAAATCTACATTTACCAGAAAGAATCAAAATGATCTTATCAGTCCAAGGCAAATAATTTTTATTAGCCAAACTAAATTAAACTTATTAAATGATAGCTGAATGGTAATTATAAACTGTTTATTTTATATGTCTCTTCATTTTTGATAACGATTTAAATATAATAAAATTTCAATTTTCCAAAACTAGTTTGGGTTACTAATTTAAAATTCCCAAAATCAATTTTTATATACTCAACAATAAAAAAATTTTGAAGCTAGCAATAATTCATCTAAAATAATTATCAAAACGACATTTAAAGGTTTTTTTATTTCACTTCAAAACATTTTAATTCTTTTTTTAAAGTAATTGATTAATAAGACCAGATAAATATTTATATATTTAAAAATGTCTGCTCTTAAAAATTATAATTTTCAAACTCTTACTCACTTTTAGTATTAATTTGGTCAAAAAATTAATTTATAGATGAAAATATCCAAAAATTCATAAAATTTTTCAATTTATCAAAACAGTATTCATAAAAATAATTTAAATTAGTTTTTTTTATTTGTAAATTTGTTTAAAAACAAAATATTTTTTTGGGTTAATCAACAATCGATAAATTAAATATTTTTTCTGTAATGAAAATATATTTATACCTTTTTAAGATATTTATAAAAAGAAAACTAATAACAGATAGCATATTATTTAACAACCTAAAGATAAAAATTGAGAGGATGTTAAAACAATAGAATTTTCAGTTAAATTTATTTGATTTATAAGCTCTGAACAAATAATAACTAGGTATTTGAATAGTTTTTGAAATTTTAACAAAGATGATAAATAAATTTTCATTTTATACTGCATAATAATTTAATTTTTATATTTAACATGCTTTTATTTAACCAATAAATAATATCTAAAATAAATAATTTAAAATGTTTGGTTTTTAATTTTAAGTAGAATATAAAGAAACTTTACTGAAATACAAAACGATTGATTGATTGAAGATTTCAGTTATTCTAATTTTAGATCTATCTTACTTGAAAAAAAATAGAAAGAAAGAAATAAATAAATAAAAGGAATATAATTTATTGATTTTAGGGTATAGGTAAAAGATAATCAATTTATGTTGAAAAGTAAGTAGTAAATATCAAATAGTTAATAATAATATAACTATATCTAAATAATTATTTTGCATTTGATTCATAATTTTAAAATATTTCAAAGAAGCAATTATATAGCAAATTCAATTTAGATATGGCAGCAAAAGCAAGCTTAGTTATTACTTTTATAGGGATAATTTACACATAAATTTCTTTAGTTTATTCTCAAAGTGTGAATTGTAACAACCATCCATTTTTGCAGAAATCAGATAAAATCATTCAAGATTTACTGAAAAATGATGATCCTTAAAAAATAAATGCTACATCAGTTTATAATGTTGTTTTGTCTTAGTTTAAGAATTAAAAACCTTAAATTGTAAGTGACTCAGCTGTAGGTGTTTGTTCTGATTATATAGGATAATAATCTTGTTGCTTTTCAGCATTTGTTGGGTGGATAGATAAAGCAGCATTACTTAAAGTAATACCTCTTTAGCAAGCAAGTAGTGCATATTAAAAATTGGTTGAAAACTATGTAAATGTGCTTAATTCGGAATGCAATTCAAAAGTTCTACCATATAGTAAAATAGATAGCACTAGTATTTACAATAATAGGAATTTAAATACCTTTTAAAGCATTAGATCAGACCTTTCAGCTATAAAAATATAATTTGCCCAAAATATTACTTCCTACGTGAGAGGAGTATTATGTGGAATGTGTGCTGGAGTTGATGAAGTAAATGACTATTTTACTCAAGATGGCAAATTAAAAATTTAGCAAGATAGCTTGAACTAATATGTAGGGAATACAACTTTGGGTATTAAGAAATATTTAGAAAGTTTCTCATAAGATAATATTGCCAAGATAATTGATGAATTTAATGATGGTTATATTTCTAAAACTAAAGATAATGGCTCCGGTGTTACTTGTGCTCAAAAAATTAAAGATAAGTTGATTTAATAATTTGCAAATCTAGGAATAAAAGATAAGGATTCACAAGGAAATTCTATTTGTCCAGGAACTATAGCCTATGGAGACAATTCAGCATGTGAAAATATTTTGTAAGGTGATTCTTCCCTCAATCCTAAATCAACAAGAAGATTTCTCTTTGAAGAAATTAACCAAATGAAAAGATTACTTTAAGTTACTCCAGATGCTGTAGGTGACTCAAAAACAGGTGTTAATATAGTAACAAATAGCACTACAACTGATGGCGTGATAGATGAATTTGGAGAAAATATTCAGCCAGATTTCAATAAAATTAATTTAAATTCTAGCAATTATTTAGTATTTATTTTACTATTACCATTACTTCAATTATTGATTTGATTATGCAAAAACAATCTCATTCATAATTGAAAGCTAACTCCTTTAAAGAAGTTAATAGTATTATTTATTTATTAATTTATTTGTTATGTATAAAAAACGATAAAAAAGATTAAATTATTTATTTTTTAGACATACTTTAAACCTTCTAAAATCCAAAAAGAATTATAAAATTGAAGAATATTTTTAAATATTTTTCTGCTTAATCAAGCACAAAATATAAAATTTTCTTAGAAAATTAGATTGCTTCTTATGGAATAATTAAGGTATTTTTAGCTAAAATATTAGGAACATTTCAAGCTATTCATTTAATTTCATAATAATTCATAATTAAGACTTTCTAAGAAGAAGGAAGGAAGTAAATAATTTATTTATTTAGCTTTTTTAGAAACTGAAGGAACAATTTTAAATTAAAATTAATAATAGATTTACAAATTTTAAATAATTCTATATTATTGATTAGGTTTTTAGTTTCTTATGATGTTTAAATTTTCTTATTATGTATATGAATTAATTTGAATTTTTTTAATTGTGAGTATCTTCTTTATAATTTTAACAGCAAAGTATAATAATAATTAAGAGATTTAAAAAATTGATGCTTATTTTTTACTTCTAAAAATTAATGAAGATTCTTTTATTTTTGTTTTAGGTATAAATATTTCTTAAATTAGATTAAATAATGTATGTTAAATTTATAGGATTTAAAATAACTTCTAAATTTATAAACGAGTTGTTTATCAAGGTGCTAAAATTTTTTACCACAAAATGAAAATTTAAATAATTGAAAGGGTTTTCTTTTTGGTGACGTGACTAACTAAAAAAAATAGAGAAAAATATTTAAATTATTATTTTGTCTGTTTATGGTAAAAGTGGATTGTTTTTTTAGAAATAAGGATTGCAACAATCAATAAAAAAAGAAAAGATAATAAAGAGTCTTCTAAGATTAGATTAATTAGAATAATTATTGTATTTTTTAGCTATAAACAAAAAAGGATAGATATTATTTAAAGAAACAAATAGTTTAATTAATAAGAATATTAGATAAGCTGAGACAGACAGACATTTACTTGTTTTGAAATTGCTGATAGATAATTAATTCTAAATATATTATTGACATGAATTATCAAAACTGCGAAATATAAGAAATTAAAAGATTTATTGCTAGAGCATATAAGTATTTGAAAAAGATAGGAGAGGGACATCATGGGAGAGTTCATTTAATATAAAAGTTAGATGATGATACAAAATGGGTGATTAAAGCTATACCTGTTTACAATATAAAACCTAACATGATTGAGATATATAAAAAAGAATATGAATTATTAGGCAGACTTGTTCACAAAAATATTGTCAAATAAGTTTCTGGTAACCATGTTGGAAATTATATTTTTATTATCCTTGAGTACGTAGATGGTAAACATTATTAATTCTTTATTTTTCAAATACAATATATTTAAATCAATTATTCTATTTATAATAATAGGTGGAGATTTAGCTTAAAAAATAAAATAATATTAGACAAATAACAAAGAGTTTGAAGAAAACTAAATTTTAGATTGGACATTGCAATTATGTTTGGGCTTGCTACAGCTTTACAAAAAGTAGAATTTATAAATAAATGAATTATTGATTTAATTATTTTTATTAAAATCAATAAGTAAAATTATTCACAGGGACATCAAACCTTCAAATATATTTTTAACAAGAGATAACGTTATTAAGATTGGTGATTTTGGAGTTTCGAAGGATCTTGATAGAACTAATGGAAAGCTAGATTCATTTATAGGTACTCCATATTATATTTCACCAGAAATTATTAATAATTAACCTTATTCCTACTCTACTGATATATGGTCCATGGGTATTCTTTTATATCAGTTAACCTGCCTTAAGCTTCCTTTTCATAGTAGATATGAACCTGCCATTTATCATTAGGTAATAAATAACCCATATCCTTAAATATCTTAAAAATATAGCAAAGATTTGAAATGCTTAATCTCTAAAATGCTAATAAAAGATTATTAATAGCGCATCACTTTGTAAAAAATCTTTGAAGAGCCAATTATTAAAAATCGTCTAAAAGTTTTCTACAATATTACTCATTAAGTAAATAACTAAAATTTTTATTGTATTTTTTTTTATTTTATTCATTTTAGCAAAGGTTATTACCTAGATTACAACTTCCTCCATTATCTAGAACTGCTTAGAATTAAGTGATTTAAAATAATATTAATTAAATACAAAGTAATAGATAATCTGGAAGTAGAGATCGACAAAATTAATAGAGTATTAATAACTAAGGTCAATTCAATTTTTAAAATACTAACAATTAATAAAGACAAAATGGTATTTCAAAATAGCCCGAATCAAGTTTAGAAAAACATTAAAAATTTTAAAAATATCTTGAGAATATTTCTTAACAATAATAACATATTTAACCTCAAACGACAAGAAATGTCAGACCACCTTCAACAACAACTTCATTTGAAACAAATGATACTTCGCATACATTAGTAAGTGAAGCTAGTACTCGTATTATTAGAAAAAATACTAATGATAATTTAGATACTTCGCCTGTCAAATAAAATGTAAACAATATGGGTTACTCAATACATATTTATTTATTTTTTATTTATTTATGAAGATTTTAAGAAGGTTCACCCACAATATAATTTAACCTCAACAATTGATTAACAATTAATCTCAAAAATTGATAAAAAATTAACCTTAATAAGCAAATATTATGAAAACCGTCTTTACTTAACCTAATGTAACACTTTTTTTGTTTTAAAATTATTTGTTTACACCTATATAGGTTATCATTTCAAAATCTTCAACTCCTTCAATATTTTTATAATGGAAACCATAAAAAGGAATAAGAAAAATAACATGAACATATCTTGAGCTAAGCTATTCCTAGACTCGATTCTAAAAATAAAAAATAAATATAAAAAGATTAGCAGGAAAAGAAAAACTAAAATTTCTATTTTCCACAAAAAGCTAATGTCGTTATTAAGACTGAAGAAGATTAAAAAAGAATAAAAATGGAGAGCAATGAACAAAAAATTATTTAGAAAGTAATTTAAATTATAAAATACCAATTATCTATTCGTCCAAAAATATATTTTAATAAATGAATAAATGTAGAATAAATAGCATGAAGATACCTTGAGTTTAGATACACCTGGATTTCATCGATAACCTAGAGGATAAGCATTAAAAGATTTAATAGAAAAATAAAAATAAATATAACACTCTCAGAAAAAAGCAGAGGAAATTCTTTAAAAGAGAGGTGATCAAAATGCTAAGGAGAGTATTCAATAAAAAGATGGTTAGAAAGTAATTTTATTTATAAATTTAAATTATTTATTGATTGATAAAAATATATATTTTAAAGGCCACAAATAATATGAAAGAAATCAAATAAACGTAAAATAAATCGCATGAAGATATGTTAAGTTTAGACACACCTGGATTTCGTTCATATTCGAAAGGGAAAACATAAAAAGATTTAATAGAAAAATAAAATTAAATAAAACACCTTCCAAAAAAAGCAGAGGAAATACATTATTAAAATGAAGATACTTAAAAAACAGATAGTTTTGGATCAAAAAGTGCTTAGAAAGTAATTTTAATTTATAAATTTTTTTATTGTTCATTCAAATATATTTTGAACACATCGAATTGTAATAATGAATCAAAATAAATGTAGAAATAACATGAAGATACCTTGAGTCTAGATACACCTGGATTTGATTCATAAACTAAACAAGTGTTTAAAGATTTATAAGAAAAATAAAATAAAATTGAACATTTCCCAAAAAAAGCAGAGGAAATTGTTGACAGAAATAAAACAGAAGATAAATAAAAATAAACTTAAACTGATTAAAAAACTATCAAATAATTGTAATTTGATCATAATATTGATACTATGAATTTAGGAACACCTGGTTTTGATGAACAAAAAGAAAAAAATTATATTAATAATGGCTTCTAACAATAACAGAATAACTTGTAAAATACATTAAAACTAGAATAACTAAAAGATATGAACAAAGAAAAAAATGAAATTCAAAAAGATTAAAATAATAAAAATAAATTCAATTAAAATGACCCTTTATTAGAAGATATTAAATGTCTAGGTACTCCTGGATGTGATTCACCAATTAAAAGAAATATCAGTAAAGAAGTAATCCAAAATCAAAATGATTTGTAAACAACAGTCAATAATTTAGAGTTAGAAAGAAAAATCAAGTAGAATTAATAGGCTTAAAATAATAATAAACAGCAGGATTAAGAGTATCCGTCAGTAACTATTGACAATTATTAGTATAAAAAAATATAAGCAAAGACAATATCAAAATCTAAATATTAATAATAATCTATTTAAAAATAAAATATTAATTAATAATAACAACAACAATAAAAATTTTAATCATAATAAAATTATTAATTACCAGAAACACCAATCAAAAAACTTAACTTTGAATAATTTAATAATGATGACAAATAACAATAAACTAACAAAGATAACAATAAATTTTACTAAGAAACAAACCATGACCATGACATTAGTGAAGCTAATAACAATAATTATTAGTAAACAAATAATAAATCTTAATTTCTAATTGATTTTAAAACTTTCATTTTGTAAATAAATTAGAAATGCAGAATTGGAGAATATGAACGATCTTAACGAATAAAAGAATCAGAGTAAGTTTAGTTAGTTCTCATAATTTTTATTTTTAACATTTTACAAAAATATTTAGAGTCAGACTAAAAATAAGTTAACTTACATGATAATTTGAAAAGGATTAAAGTAATTTTTTTTCATACAAAACCCTACAAAACTAATTAATGTTCATTTTTTAATAAAGGGCTAATAAATTATGTGCAAATTAAATTAAGATTTAATAGAGAATGGAAATTAACTTAATTCTACTAAGTCCTTGAATAACCTCAAAAGACCACAAAGATAGTTTGGTAAATACCAAATTTAAAAAAAGTTAGAAGAAAATGCATTAAACACTGAAAAAGATAATTAACAATAATAAACTAATAGTAGCCAAAAATAATTCAACTTTTTTAGGCAATCTAAAAAGAATATTTAACCTATAGTGGAGGAAGTTGAACATAAGGTTGAATTTTAAGAAGGATATTCACTTAATGATTCCCTTAATTCAAGAGATGATGAATACACCTCGACTATAAAATCTTTGGTAAATATATTATCTTTAATTATTTTAAAATAAATAATTTTTTTTTCAACTGAAATTTAGATTAGAGGTGAAAATACTGTATTCAATTAGATCTAGAATAATATTTTCAATAATGATGATGAAGAGCAAGAAGAAGAAAAAGATTAGCTTGATTAATAATTAAATGAAGAAATTTATTTAGGTTATTAAAATGATTAATTCAAAGATAATTAAGAGGAATAACAACAGCAATAAAATGAATATAATTTTTAATTGAAAAAAAATTTCAGTATTTTGTAAATTCATAAATAAGCCTAAAATCTTGAAGTAAATTAAAGAAATGATATTTGTGATGATAATTTATACTATAATTTTTGAAACTTTTGATACTAAACTAAACCCTTACAATAAATGGAAAAGATAGATTAACTTTAATTAAGTTTTCTAATAAATTATTATTCAAATAAATTAATTAATAAAAAAGACAAACATAGACAATTAAAAAATATAGATATAATTAGTTTGATAAATAACCTGATTTATGCAATTTTTCATATTTATTCAAGTATAATTTGATGTGTATCTATCTAGAAATTATATAAAATATATTTATTCTAATATAAATCTCATAAAATTAATAAATAATTAATGATATTTTTTAATTTTAATTTTAATTTGTTTAAAATCTATGATATTATTTTAAATTTAAAAAAAATAAAAACAATAGGTATGTATATTAAAAGTTAAGTTTGTATTTTAGTAAGTCATTAATTTGTATACAATTTGGTAAAATATAATATTTTAAATAGAATATTTAAATTAGCTTGTCTACTCTTGCTTTTCTTTTGTACTAAATTGCATATTTAAAATAGTTCAAAAATGAGAAAGTTTTTTCTTTTTTTTAAAATAGAAGAAAATATGAATTTGTTTGGATCGATGAATGATATGAAATAGACATTCAAATCCATCAATTCAAACAATATATTGAGGAAATCTTAAGTCATCAATTCTGATGTTACTTCCCAAAATATTCTATTTAGTGATTTAAAAAGAGTAATAATTTATAGAATTCTTTGTTCTTTTCCACAGTGTTTTTAGTAACATTAGAGAAAAATGAACTAAAGAAATGTTGTGAATTGATTTTCTTCAAAAGATATTAGTATTTTTAGTGAAAACAGATTATTGTTTGTAAAAATTTTTTGTTTTTTTGTGAAAAGAATATTAATACAAAAGCTGATTAATATTTTGATAAATAGTAGAAAGAAAGAAATAAGAAAGAATAGATAAGTTAATCACAAATATTTGTTAAAGAGGATGATTGATTCAAATTCAAGTGATAGCGAGAACGAAATAGAAATATAATAGTTGTTGGAAAAGAGGTTTCAATATCAATATAGGTTTAAGGGCGAGATTGGAAAAGGAGGTTAAGGAAAAATTTATTTGATGGAGCATATTTAAGATGAAACATAATGGGCAATTAAATATGCATCTTTAAGGGGAATGAATTCTAACGAAAGAAGATATTATAAAGAGGAGCTCAATAATCTATCAAAGCTAAATCATCCAAACATAATATAATTTAAAGGAGGAAGTTATGATAGAAAAAATTAAATTATTTTCATCATTATGGAATACGCTGAAGGTAAAATTTTAAATATTTAGAACAGATAGAATAGAGATATTATTGATTAAAACAAGTACATGATAATTCTTTAAAGCTATATTTCTATTAAAATAGGTGGAGATCTGAGTGAAAGGGTTGAATAATAAAGATAGAAAAGATAGTATTTTAGTGAAAAGTAAATCTTAGATTGGTTTATACAAATATGCATTGGCTTAAAATACTGCCATTAAAAGTAGGACAAATTAATTCAAATTAACATAGTTTCTCCTTTATCAAGACCCTACTTTTTAAAAACTTTGGGTATTACATTAAAAATAAAAAACAAAAAAAATTGATAGTCCTCTTATTTCATTTGATCACTCTTACTATTTATTTAAAGATAAAAACAAGTGCGTGCCTTTCTAACTTAACTCCAAAATTTATCATTTTTATGGTGGTTTTATATAGATTTTTTGCTAAATTACAATAATAAACAGTCGACAACCATTTTTTCTCAAAACCACTATCTTTTGGTTATGTAGCAAAAAATAATTTCTTTTAAAACCAAAAATAAATATCAGATAACAAAGAAGAAAAATAAAGCAAAGAATAAAAAATACTTAATGTATAAAATGAACAATCTAAAAAGTGGAGTTAATAATTATAAAATTAAAAGTAAAATCAAGAGCCTTTACAAAACCATTTCAAAATGCAACAAAATATGGGATATTCTTATGATGTAAATAATGATAGAAAATAAAAAAATAAAGAAGAGTAAGAAGAAAATAATGATTCAGTTGATATTGAATACAATCCATATGATAACCCATATATCTCTGAATTGAAGTCTTAAGTAAACTTTTTATTTTATATGTTGATATTAAGCTTTTTTTAATTTAGATTAGAGATAATCCTGCATGTATCAAATAGAATTCAGATTCTGATGAAAATTAATAATAGGATGATTATTGATTTGAAGATAATGATCAACAATATTTTTAGGATGAAAGTTCAGACAATTAATTCTATGAGGTAGATTAGAAGGAGGAACAAGGAAAATTAAAATAAGAAAAAGAGTTTGTAAAAAATAAATTCTCAAACCTTTGAATTATTTAGAAAGACAACTTACTTATTATTTTTAGTAAACAAAATAATATTTCTTAGAGCTACTTATTCACCATGAAAAATATTTATCAATTTCTTATTATTTAATGCTGAAAAGTAAAATTATTTATTTTCAAATTTAATATTATCCCTCTATATTTTTAACTAATTTTTTTTTTTCACTTATTAAATAAATGCATTTAATTTGGCTGGAACTTTTTTCATTTAAATTATTTTTAAAATTAACTAAACTAGTCTTATTAAAAAAATGAGATTCCAGACAGCCAAAAAATACCTTCAAAGCTTGAATTAAAAAGGATATTTTAATAAGGACTTCTGAAATTTTCTTGTATACTTAAAAATTAAATGTAATCAACTAAAAATCTTAATGAATATAAAACTTTGATACAATTTCTGTAAAATCTATCTATAAATAAAATTTACAAGCTTTATTCATAAATTTACTAAAAAAAGTTAATTTTTTCTTTCTAATTTTCCAATCTAAATTCAAAAAACAAAAAATAAATTGCTTCAGCTTATTTCACCTTATTTAATTTTAAATTTATGTATAGACTTCCTTTTTGCAAATTAAAAGGTATTTCACCTTAACTAGAAATAGTGAAATATGTTGTTGTCTTTTTTATCTTTAATCAATTAATAATAAGATTATCACCTTATTTTTCATTTCAAAGAGAAAAGAATTATTGATATTGCTTGAAATGCTTCAAAAAATACATATTAAGAAAAAGAATAAATAAATCAATCATGTTTTGATTGATTAATTAGAATTAAAATGTTCAATTCTAACAAATATGGTATTTTAAAAAATAGAGAAAAAAATGAAGTTTTAACATGAAGTGATACTATTCTTTAATATTCATTCATGTATTATGTTTAAAGAAGTAATTCATTTTGTTTATTATGTGGAAAGTATTTAAATTTTGATTTTAGGTAAGCAAAATCCTAATAATTAATTAGAAAAGCAAAAGAAACAAAATAAATAACAAAAGCAAAAACAAAACATATTAATAAAGTATTTGTTTATTTCAAAATACAAGTATAGAGATAGATAGATAGATGAATGGTTTTGATTCAAGCGATGATAGTGATGATGACAGTACCATAAATTAACTGGTGCAAAGCGAATTCTAGTAAAACTTTAGAGTAATACGCAAGATAGGTGAAGGAGCTTCTGGAAAAGTTTATTTAATAGAGAATATTAATAATCTTACAAAAAGGGCAATTAAAGTAGCACCTCTGAACTATTTGACATCTAAAGAAAGAAATTAATGTAAAAAAGAACTCATAAACCAGTAAAAACTAGATCATCCTAGAATAATTAAAATTATAGATGGAAAATATGATAGATAAAAAAAAATTATGTACATAGTTATGGAATATGCTGAGGGTAACTAACTAACTAACATTCATTTTAAATATTTTTTTATCGCAATAAAGATTAGAACAACCATTTAATTCATTGATCTCTTTTTGAGATTCTTCATCAAAATAAATAAATAGGTGGAGATCTATAGTCCAGGATTGATAGACAAAGTAAGAATGGATAGTATTTTGAAGAAGAGTAAATCTTAGATTGGTTTATACAAATTTCTGCAGGCTTAAAATACTCTCATCAAAAGTAGAACAAAAGAAATTGATTAATTAACTAGTTAAGTATTTATTAATTTTTTTAATTAGTAATATTATCCATAGGGATATCAAAGGGAAAAACATACTCTTAAATAAAAATAATGAATGTATGATTGGGGATTTTGGAATATCTAAATAACTTGATTATACCAATTAAAAACTCTTTTCTGTCATTGGCACTCCTGCTTATGTCTCTCCAGAGATACTTAAAGAAAAAGGGTACTCATTTTCAACTGATATATGGTCTCTTGGTATTCTGTTATATCAACTATGCTGTCTTAAACCTCCCTTTGAAATCTGGAAGAATAATCATTCTGTAGATATAATTTAAAGACTACCATATCCACCTATTGTCAGAAATAAATATTCATATGGAATCAAAACATTAATTTCCAAGCTTCTAAGAAAAGATTAGAAAGACCGCATCACTTTAGATTAAATCTTTAAAGAGCCTATCATTTAAAAACGCCTCCATTTTTGTTAAGAAAGGCATCACAATAATAAGTATATTCATTTTTTCTTTCATTTTTAAAATTGTTCATATTTTTATCATATCTCAGACATTAATTAAAATAAAAAAAAAGAACTTCCTTCTTTAGACATTAAAAAAGTGAATAATAATCTTTAAAAAACTCCTAGTAGAAATTAATTAAGAGAATTAGAAATATAAACATAAAAATAAAATGAAAAAAAGTAACATTTTGATTTTCAGGATAAAAATTGTAATTTAAAACCTTCAACTCCCTAAATAATTAGCAAAAAATAAGATAACATTTTCAATAAAAATTAGTATTCAGATAATAATGTTGTCTCATAATAATAATTAAGTATGAATTAAGTCAATCAACAGATAAAATAAAATAATAACCTCATCTCTTAAAAGACTATCCCAGATATTAAAAATATCAACAATCATGAAAAACTCAATTAAAATAAACTTCCAACTCAAAAAAGCATAACTTTTAGCAAAAAAAACACATTCTATAACATTAGTGAACAAGATTTTGATACTTCAATTTAAGATAACTAATAAAAATAACCAAATCAAACTCAATAAAATGTATCTTTTAACAAAAAAAGCACATTCTGTAACATTAGTGAACAAGAAGTTGATACTTCTCCTTAAAATAGGATTTAATAAGATAACTAATCAAAATAACCAAATACTCGAAAAAATACTGATGCATCAAATAATTTTAAGATTAAAACAAGTCGGGATTGTATTCCTGAAATCAAAGAAGAAAATAATTTTAAATCAAAGACTTTACCAGATGAGAAAAATAGAAAAAAGTGGTAAATAGTTAACAAGCAGGATGAAAATTAACATCAAATACCTAACAACTATTAAAAAGTAATTTTGAAAATTACAACTTTATCAACCAAGTTATTTATTTATTTATTTTATTCTTTTGAAGATTCTAGAAGATGAATTCTAAGAACATAAAAGGAGATGGTATGACACCATAATAAATAATAATAACAATAGTGACACAAATGCTACACATTAAGTAGATTAATTCCCTCTTATATTTTAATATAATTGCTAATTATTTTTCTTTTGAACAAGAACCCTGAAGAGTAACCTGATCAAAATATTATGAAAACTGATGAAAAATAGGATAAAGTAATATCAATTAAACATCTTAAGAATTAATTTATTTTTAGCTATTTATTTTTTTAGGCTGGATAAATTTCAAACAAACAAAAGAAACTTGAGGAATAAGAAGAATTGCAAAAAGATATTAAATAGCTAGGCACTCCTGATGGAGAAGATATTATTAATCAAAGAAAGGAGTAGAACAAATTATTAAACTTTAAGTATAATTTAGAGACAATGACTGTTGAAAAGATGAATAATAATATTTAATATCATCAATAAAAATCTTAAAGTAATTTGAACAAAACGCAAAATTAAAAATTAAAAAATCCTTTAAATAAATAAAAGATAATTTAAAGGAGGTTGACAAAAAATAAATCAACAAAGAGGAAAATAAACAAAAAGTTAATGTAAAATATTTTTTACCATTTATTTCATTAAGACTAAATTTTCATTTTAAAAAAAATAAAAAAGAATTAAGTCAGTAATATTAATAGTAATCATGAATAAAAAGACGTTCTCAATGGAATTCAAAGTGCATATTAAGAATAATCAAAATCATACTTCTAAAAGCCAAATTTTGTTACTGAAGCCGCTAAAAACTTTTAGATTAAAAATACCTCTAAAAGCAAGAAGAATGCTAAAGAAAATATAAAGTAAGATTCACCAAAAGCAAAAACACTTAACATGAAAATAGATGAGTTATAGCAAGAATAAAATTCGGAATAGAAACATTTCAACTTTTTTAGAACAAGGTAGTCTATAAAAGATCTTATAAGTTTGAAATAATAATAAAATAATAATCATCATCAACAACAACAAGAACATCATGAAGTGGTTGAGGATAAAAATGATTTAAATAAAGAATCAGACAAAAAAATAGATATTGAATTTGACCCTGATGACAATCTATACATTTCTGAATTGAAATCATAAGTAAATTAAATACTTTCTTTTATTATATTTTTAAATATACCATTTTTTAATCTAGATAAGAGATAATCTTCCTAATGAAAACAATCAACATAATTCTAGTTCTTATTATGTAAATTAGTGCCAGAATTAAATTTTGGAAGAATTGGATTAAGAATGGCTTTTAGATGATAATTTGGGAATTGAAATTTATGGAAATAATTAAATTAATCTCAAAAAAGAAGAAGATTTATGATAAAGATACAACTCTTCAATCTTTAATATAAATTACTTTTAATTCTTAAAGCATTTGATTGGATTAATGACTATTTAAAGATAGATAGATAGATAACCACAACAAAATAATTACAGCTATTTTAAATTAGTGGAAAGTATGATATTCTACTTTAAATTATATGATCTATTGTATTTTTTGAGATGAGTAAATATTTAATTAATATTTAGATTTTTATTAAGCTTAATATTAAATTAGGGGTAGTAAGATTTTACTAAATTGCTTTAAATAAAAAAATTAATTTAAAAAATTACTATCTAACTTCTAAAATTTAACTGAACTTGTATTTCATTATTTATTTTAAAATTAACTTTTGAAATAATAATAAAAAATTTAATCAAATTCTGCAATTAAATACATTATATAAATTAAAAAGACTTGTAATTTTGAAATTAGCGATTGATTAATCAATCAATCAATACTTGTTCATTCCGCATTTATTTATTGTTCATATTATTAATTCCCCAAGTATTTTGTAAAATTACATTTTTACATCCTAAAAAGTTATTTTTCTTTTCTAATAAATTTTTATTTTAAAAAATTAAATTTCTAAAAAAATAATTGAACTCAGTCTGTTCACATAGTTAAATTTTGTTAAATGGATAAATTTCTGAGTAGAAAAATTTAAAGTTAAAATTAGATTGATTTGAGGTTACTCAAACAAAAATATTTAATTTATAATAATTTGTTGTTTATGAAAATGTATATATGATTCTAATAATAAAATTTAATTTTTTTTTCGTTTGATTGAATGTGAAAAGAAAGATTAGTTTTGCTTCGTTGGATAGTAATTAATAATGAAATTTATAGGTGATTAACTGACTAAAAATTTAATTTGCAATAATATGTTTTCTATCTATATTATTCTAACAATACTAATTATCATATATAACAATTGGGTAAGAATACTATTTAATTTATTTTTTTATTTTTAGAAAGATTTCCTTTGTGTTTTTGTAAAGTAAATTCAATAAAGGCCAAAAGTATTTTTAAAAAAATATTCTAAAATGAAGAGTTTCTTTGGATTAAATTTTAACAATGGTTTATACAAATATGCAGAGGCTTAAGATACTGTCATAAATAGTAGATCGAATAAGAAAAATAATTATCTTTTATTTAACTTTTACTTTTTTTATTTAACAGAAAAATTCTTCACAGAGATCTCAAGGGAAAAAACATCTTCTTAAATAAAGATAATGAATGCAAGATTGGCTATTACGGAATATCCAAATAGCTTGATTATACTCATTAAAAACTCATTTCTTTTGTAGATACTCCTAATTATATTTCTCCAGACATAATTAGAGGATAAGGGTACTCATATTAAAATGATATATGGTCTCTGGGTATTCTTTTAAATGAATTATGCTGTCTTGAACCTCCTTTTAAAAGTGATGAAGAAGTACAGTACAAATCTATTTCAAAGTTGATAGTAAACCATATCCACCAATTTAAAAATATTAATATTCTAATGATCTCAAAATATTAATTTCCAAACTTCTCAGAAAAAAAGATAAAGATCGTATCACTCTAGATTAAATCTTTAAGGAACCTATCATTAAATACCACTCTTTATCTATGTAAAGCAGAGCTCCACAATAAAATGTAAATACATTAATTCATTACTTGAATAAATATACATTAAATCAAATCAATTTTCTTAATTTTACAGTTTTTAATTCCTTCAATTCATAAAATTCAAATATTGATCATCTTTGAAGAATGAAAAAATTCTATTTTACTCCCTATTCATAATATAAGTCCTATTTATTCCTTCATTCTTTCACTCACTCATTCATTCATTCATTGATTTATTTATTCATTCATTCTTAATATAAGTTATACAAAGATCGTTTTCTAGTAAAATAGGGCTTCTACTCCATATAAATCCCCTTACATTCCTCGTAATTCTCCTTTTCCTTAACCTTAATATCAAGATCCTCTTAATTTAAACTAAGTACCAGAAGCTTAATAGTAGGTTCCCTAAATCTAACAGAATGGTAATGCAGCTCAAAATAGAAATTAAAATAATAACTAACAAATTCCTAGGTAAAACGTCTAATAAGCTGATATCTAAAATCATTAAATACAGTTATAAACTTAAACAGAAAAATTAACAGAAAAAAAATTGATTGATTTGAGAAATATAAATAATAATAATATTATTACTCCTCCATAATTCTAAACTCCATAAAATAATATCTAAAATTAATATAAATAGTAAGAAAATAATATTTTTTCTACAAAAAATATCTAATAGTAATAGTTAAAGATTAATTAATTATGTGTTAACAAGTTAGATACTATCAAATCCCCAAAAGCTAACCCAAATATTAATAATATCAAGGCTAAAGAAGCAGAAATTTCCAAAGCCAATACACCTCAAACTTAAAAAAATACCATATCTAGCAGAAGAAGCACATTTTATACTACAACGAATGAACAAGAATCAGAGAGTTCACAATCAAATTTTATTATTAATGATGAGTAAAGATTGTCAAACAATGAAAAAATTGCTAGATCAAATAATTTGAAAACTTAAGCAACAAAGGGTGAAAATGATATAAAATAATAAACTATTACGGATAAAATAAGACAACAATAAACTTAAAATTTAGCTTACAACCTTACCTTAAATATCAAATAGAAAGTAATAATTTTAATTCATTTATTTTTTACTTGTTAGTTATTTATTTATTTCTTTCTTTTTAAGACCTCATAAGAACATACAAATAAAGAATAGAAAGATAATCTTGTAATGAGAAATAATAATTAATCAGATCAACAAGCTAGTTAAAGTAAATTTAATGAAAAATTAAAAAATAAAAATTGAATTTTTTTAGGAAAAGAAAAAGTAGATTCAAGTTAAAAATAAATCAATGAAGAGGAAACTAAAAAAAAAACAAATGTAAAATATTAAATTATTTAAAGAAACTAAATGTAAATTTTAACAATAAAGAAGGAAGACAATAAGATCAATAGAAAACTTGACTATTAAGATAATACTTATGAAAAAGAAAACCCTGATTAAGATGAATAAAAAAACATATTATTCTCAAAACCATTATTTTTCATTAAAAAAAATTCTTTCCCTTAAAGTGCAAATATTTATCCAAAAAACATATTATAAAATGGAGATTCACTAAAATCATAAACACTTAATCCTTATGCTGGCTAAAAAGAGCAGGGACAATACAATTCTTAATAAAAGCATTTCAACTTATACAAGTAGAGATAGTCTATACGAGATCTTATAATTATGAAAAAGCAAGAAAGCACTCAGCAACTGCCTAATATAGTTGGAGAAAAAAATGAAATAAATAAAAAATAAGATGAATTAATTAATAATCAATTTAACCCTAATGACAATAAATAGATTTTAGTAAATTTACTTCTTTTAATTTTATTTAAAATGAAGTTCACACCTCCATTTTTTTAATTCAGAAAAGATAAATGGCGAGCAATGAATACCAGAATTAACATTCTGATGGAAACTAATCATCATTTGATGAAAGTTTAGGCATAGAATTTTTTGGATTTAATTAACTTAATCATTTTAGAGTAGAAAATCTATGAGAAATGCCAGAAAAATTTAACTAAAAATACTAAATTGTTTATGTAATTTATTAATTTTTAAAAGAAAAGTAGGATCAAACAATTTATTTAAATTTAAGAATATCTATCAACTATATTCTTTGAGAAGTTAGTTAATTCATTCATACCCACCAATAATTTTCAAATCTTTAACATTGTCAAAAAACTTGAAAATTTTATTTCTGACTGATATGGGTAGAGTTAGTAGGACTTTTTATTTTCATTCATTTTTAGAGGGAGTGAATAAAAATACTAATATTCTTTTAATAATGATTCCCTCCTATTCTATACTACCCTCAATTAATAAAATACTACTATACCACCCTGCTCCTGATGATTACCGTTGATAAGAATCAATTTAATTTGTAATTATTTTTTAATATTTTAAATGTATGTTTACAATCTATATTTTTAATATTAATTTAGGAATCATTTGATGACTTATGCTAGATAGCATTTAAAACAAAATTAAATTTTAAAGACTCTAATTAAGAACTTACTTAGACTTATAAAATTTTATAAATCCAAAGATAGATTCTAATTTATAAAAAAACTAACTAAATTTGAAACTATATACAAAAAATGAAATCTAATGAAATATTATAATTAAAAATATATATAAAATATGCATGTTTGTTCATAAATTACTAACCAATACTTCCTTCATAAATTCTAATTTATTTTTATCTCATTATTTGTTAATATTATTGCTGATTTATTTAAGATTTTAGTATAAAAGATGATTAAAGAGGTATTATAAATTTTGTTTGTTAAAAACATAATTTAATTGAAATCAATATGATAACTTTTTCAAGCTAAATAAACGATCTATCTCTCCTTTATTAACTAAGTTTTTAATGAAATTAAATGTTTGTTTTAAAAAGCAAAACTAAAAATTAAGCAAAAAATAAGACAGATAATTAATTCTTCAGAAAAATATGGAATTCAAATTTTATAACTAAATAAGGGATTGAGTTGTTTCTTAAAGAATTGTAGAATCATTTTGAAAAGAAAAAAAATAAAAACAATCAACTTTTTCTAAAGTAAATATATTATTAATTCTACTTGTATTTTCAAAAGTATTTCTTGAAATCATGCTAACTAACTTCAAAAAAATATTTTTATTAAAATATTAGCATGTATATTTTGAATAGAAAATAATTAATGTTGACTATTAATTAACCTTTCTCGCTTTATATCTTTATAAATCTATTTTATTATTTGCAAATAAAAAGAAAAAGAGTCGTATCTTAAAACTTTAGCTTAACTTCTTTGAAATAATTAATATTTGAAACCAACAAAAGAATTTATAAGGCAATAAAAGCTCACTTTTTCAGAATTAATTTGATAATCCATTGTTACAGATATAAGGAAGAGCAAAAATATTCAATTACTTTTTTTGAAAAATAAAACTTATGATGAGCAAATAATTTAATCTTTATTTCTCACATAATTCCTACACATCTTAAAAATTTATCTATTTATAAAACTTAATATCTTTTTCATGAAAAGAATATTCAAATGCAGCTAGCTAAAAAACTTTTTTAATCAATCAAGGCTATTTTGTCTTTTAGTTTATTTACAAAAAATCATAAATATCCATCCGACCATTCGCTGAAAACAATTTTTCCTAACATTAAATAAAAAATTAGTTGGATGATTTTATCAGTTCTATTACCAATTAAAATATATTACTTTCTTTCAAACTATCTATTTCTTCTAAAAAATTTAAGATTTTAAAAAGTTAAATTTCTTATCTAGAAAAAAATTCTTTGCTGAAAATGATTGATTATCTGAGTGAGATACAGCAATTTAGTTTATTTTCTATTAAAAAAACTGTTAAACACTCTTCTTCAATAAGAAAGAACAACTTATCGATTTTTAAGCTTTTGTCTCAGAGGATTTGATCAGTTTTATAGCTGCTAATACTTGATGTTCTACTTGATTCATTTGTATACTTTTTTGAATTAGATTGTTTCCAATCTGGTTAAATGCTAAGTACTTATTTAACTTTTATCAAGCTAATTTATATATCTTTAAAGGTTCTTTAATTTTTAGACATTTTTGCAACTAATTTTATTTATTGCTAAGTTTTTCATATATTTTTGTTTGAAAGCATTTAGAAATACACTATTTATATATATTTGTTGTAACTACTTATTAGCTTCACAAAAGATTTAGAAGAAGTTTCAAATTTATTAAAGGTATAAACCAAAACAACTAATTTTTTAATTAAGTTCAAACTGTTTCATTTTAATATTTAATCTTTATTAAAAGAAGTTATAAAATATTTGAATATTCAAACAAAATATTTTTCATAAATATGAGTTTGGATTAAACGCTTAACAAAGCAGTTGGAAAAAGCAGAAAAGCTATGAGCATGATTACTTTTTAATATTACTTTGAAAAAAAATATATTAATCAAATATCTTTTCATTTGTGTTTTAGTGTTTTATTAATACCTTGATAATAGATTCAGGATTGACTCACTATTAAATAGAAAAATTTATAACTGTAAACTTAATATATCATGAAACACATATTTCTTAGATTATCAATTTGTAAATTAAAAAGAATAATACCTAAATAAATAAAATAATGCCACTAAATATTTTTTTACAGAAATTTATTTAATACAATCCAATCTAGTTAGTCTATTTACTTGATTCTTATTCTCTTTGTTTCTTTTGAATTTCTTTTATTTTTTAATTCAATTTAGCTAGAATAAAGTTGTTTGTCTACCTGTGTATTAAGGATCATACAAACAAAAAATAATTTTAAGTAAGAGACTACCTGTTTAATAAAAACTAAAAATGTAATTGAAAATAATTTTCTGAGTATTAATCTCATCAACTTAGCTCATACATATCAAACAAATAAATAAATGCAACGCTAACTATATTATTACAAAATAAGTAAGAATTAACTAATGTCTTTATAAAAATACCCCTAAATTTGGGTTTTAATTCAATCAGTATTGAAGAGTAAAACAAGTTTTCAAAACATCATCTAAATAAATATGTTTGTTATTTGTTTATCGAAATTTTTATTTTCGATTTATTTTTGAGTTTGATTGCTTTTTGAAAGAAAGGTGCATTAAAAAATTGTGATTATTTCTTAAAATTTTTGTTTACAACACACTTGAGAAATTAAGTTTAAAAAAGTTTTCATTTTGTTTAATTAAATTTCAATTGTAATAATACAAAAAATAAAACTGATTCTAAACCTATCAATCAATCAATTAATATCTTTTGTGTTATTCATATTTCTTCTTTTGCTTTCTAACTATATATTTTGGTCTTTTTGCTATTTATTAACAAAGGTTATTTAGGTTTTAGTTTAACCAAAAGAAACTAAATCTTTAAAACAGATAAGAATAAAAACTATTTTAATGACTTAATAGAATAGTATTCTCTTGTGATTTATTTTAATATTTTGCTGAAATATTTTATTTATTTAATTCAGCGGTTTCAGATCTTTCTTTTTATTTTAGCTTTGGGAATCACTTTGATTTAATAAGAAAATATCAATCTTAATTAAAAATAAAAAAAGTAAAATCTGCAAAAAATTTAGGTTTTTAATTAAAATTTGTTCAGAAAAGATCAGTAAAGGTGATGAATTAATTAAACCATTTACTACTTATGTCTCTTAAGCATCACAAACTTAATTGTATTTTTCTTTTTGGGAGGAGAAAAATTAGGAATTAAAAAGTATCTAGGAATAATAAAAATCTAAGTTACAAACTTTATTAAATTTGTAGCATTCTTTTTAGGATTAAAATAGCATTTTTTGATTGAGAAAGATTTACTTTTAGAAGAAAAATATTGAAACTGCTAATTAAAGTTTAGTTGCTTAAATATTAGAAATTTTTAGCAAGTTAAGAAATATATAATCAATTAAATTTAAATACAAATAATATTAGAACAACAATAAAAAATGTCTAAGACTGTCTTCCTAGTTTTGATCATCGCTCAAATCATCTGCTTAGCTGTAGCTGATGCTCCTGCTTGCAAAGATCATCCTTTGTTAACTAAAGTTTCATCTTATCTTGATAAAATATAGTCTAATGATAAATCTGGAGTTGCTAAATAAAAGGGTGACTCTCATATAAATGATTTTAAAAATGCTCAACCTAAAGCTTTAACCGCTGATGAATTAGATGTCTGCTCTGCTTATGCTGGATAAAAAACTTGTTGTAATAAGAAAATAATTAAGCATATAGACCAGGCTGCCTTGTTGAAAACAAAACCTGTTTAAGCTGCAAAGAGTGCTTTCTAAAAATTAATTAATATCTATGTTACAAAAATAAATAGCTCTTGTTCTAAAGTTATTAACAATGGTCCTGTTAGTGCTGAAGCCATATTTAAAAATTCTGCCTTAACTGAGTTGGCCACTTTGAAAGCTGCTCAAGCTACTTGCAAGATAAACTTTGCTAAAGCTCTTTCTTCTTTCACTAGAGGTGCATTATGTTCTATTTGTTCTGGTGTTGATTCAGTAAGCAACTATGTTAACGAATAAGGCTAACTTAAAGTTACATAAGAATCAGTTGATAGATTTGTTACTAATACTGATACTGCTATTACTTGCTATTCTAACATTTTCACTGAAGATAACTTAACCAAAGTTTTAGATTAACTGAATAGCATTTATGTCTTGTAGAATGATAGTTGTGGTAATACTGTTAAAACTTAAATTCTTGAAACTTTCTAAAAAAAGATTGCTAATGATGATGGATCAAAAGGAAAAGCTTGTAAAGGTACCATTATTTTTGGTGACAACTCCCTATGCGAAAACATACTATAAGGTGACCCTAATCTTGAAAATGACAAATAAAAAAGACTTCTTAGATAAGAAATTGAAGAAATGAATAGAATACTTAAAGTTATTACTCCTAGTGAAACTGTAATTGATGCCCAAGGTGTTAACATTTATGTTGCAAGTACAACCGATAAAATGATTGATGAAAATGGTACAAGTATTAATCCTAGCTTTGATGAAACAGTAACTCCTACAGTTTCCTCTTCAAGCAGCATTATTAAATTTGCATTCGCTTTCACTGCTATTTTTGCACTTGTTTTCTGAACATTTATAAATACATTTTTTATTATTTTAATTTTATTTTCTGCATAAACAGCATGTATGTATGTATGAATCTCTTAATTCTCAAATAAACATTAAGCTTTGAAAAAATTCTTTTTTTACCACTCATAAAGAAAATTTATAAAGAGAAATACAATACTATATAACTATGCATGTATATATGTTTGTAGTATTTCTCATCATTGCCAATTCTTGTTTACAAAAATATAAAAATTATGATGAGCTCTTTTCAAATATAAAACTTTTATCCCTTCTTCTTTAATTCTTTCTTAAGTTTTAAAATAATCTTATTTAGTCTTGAACTTAATGATTATATTAATTTTATCCAGATTTTGGCAAATTTTCACAATTTTTATTTTAAATTTTTTAATGTTTGTTTGTTGATATGTTGAATGAATTTAATTCATAATCAAAGTCAAAAAATAATTAATTTTTTCTCTTTTAAAAATTTGAGAATTACACTATTTCATAACTAAACTTACTCCCATTAAAAATAATTCTTTCATTTAATAGAAATCGATACAGTTGAATCTTGCAATAGAAAGACTAATCAGTTCAAAACAATTATTTTCAATAAAATATGACAACATTATGGTAAGAATTATTAGAAGAATAATAAAAAAATTTTTTTAATTCTATTAAAATTAAATAGAAGAAACTTCTATTTTTAAGCGAATTAAATCTGAAAAAATGCCCTCTTAGGATTTGTATAAGAACA
This sequence comes from Tetrahymena elliotti 4EA, assembly GCA_000231825.2. Taxonomy (NCBI): domain Eukaryota; phylum Ciliophora; class Oligohymenophorea; order Hymenostomatida; family Tetrahymenidae; genus Tetrahymena; species Tetrahymena elliotti. The sequence goes on from JH720317.1 coordinate 512,277, forward strand.
AAAAATAATCAAAAGAATAATTTCATTTGGTTTATCTAAAAAATCTATTTAATCAAACCTTAGTAAAAATATAATTGATGAAAATGTAGATAAAATTAGATTTTCTTTTATTTTAGTAAATGTTCAATCTTTGCAATAAATTAATCCTGCCAGCCTTTCATTCTAAAAGTAAATTATTTTTATTAAAAAATTAAAATTAAACTAAATTTAAAACTTGGATTACATTTAATTTTGACCTTACTCTCAAAGTTACTTGGTTAGTTCACTAGAGATAACAATATCAGTTATTGGATGACTCACTCCTCTTGACTAATTTTGTTCACACTATCTAATATTTGTCATATATAATGAAATTAATGATATTTTTTATTGTAGAATCAAAAATAAAAATAAATGCTTTTTAGTTAGAGATGCCAACCAACAACTATGAAATATATTATTAAAATAAGGATGATTATATTAAGTAAAGTGAGAGATAATTAAATATTGCATAGCCTAAAAATAAATGATCAGAGAGTAAAAGAATTAAGAAGAATTTATTAATATTAGTATTTAAAATAAAAAATTTCTGATGTGATTCTCCTAAAACAGAATTTATTTACATGAATTCGAATAGAAGATATCATTTTGTATAATTAAGTGATAATAATTATTTCATGATATGCCAAAGAAACTAGAATGACTGAATATAATCTAATATTTTAATAATTATTTTTTTTTGCTCTTGAAAAAAAATGGTTTTTTTATTTTTCATGATTAACCAACGCATCAATATTTTTATTTGGATAGTTCTAAAACAATATTAAATTTTAATTTATATTTAAATAATTTCTCCATATGAATTAATCTTTTCTATTTTAAGTTGTTGCTTTTATTAATTATATTATCACTCAAATAATCTATTCAACTGCATCTAAAAATTCAAGTCCATATTAATTTTTAAAGTCATAAGAATGATTATTAGATATAAGATTTTCCATAAAATTCTCATATTTTTAAAGAAACGATATCCTGAAAATTTAATAATATTTTAAAGCTCCATACAGATCAAGCAATAAATTTGGTTATCAAATTGTTTTTTGCGTTCATTATGTAGAAGTTAGAGTTAAAATTTCTCAGTAATTTACTAGTCTCAAATTTTAACCTCAAATATAAAGTAATAAGAATATTTAGAAATAACATTTTCTCTCAAATCTCTATCTTTAATAAAGAATATCTATCTAGTTTAATAATATTTTAAAGAGCTGTTTTTAATAAGGGCAACTCAAGTAATAAATTTGGTTACTAAATTGTTTTTTTAATTGATTATTAACCAAGTTAGAGTTAAATTTCTAATTTACTAGTCTAACTTTTTAATCTTAAAATAGTTCTAATTTTTCGTTCATTACAGCGATTAAATAATAGTTAAAATAAAAACTAAGAAAAAAGAAAAGAAGCTATTCTTTAGTTGATCACAATTAGAGTTATGATTGCCTCGAAAATATAAATATGAGTTAATCAGTGAAGCTAATTCTTTAAATTTGTTGATTTTTAAAAAAGAGATTTGGCAATCAAATAATTTTAGATCATAATAGTAGTAGTTAGAGTTTATATTGACTGAAAGATAAATTAACAAAAATTATGTATTTATTTTTAAGCTAAAATAACTCTACTTTTTTTGATTCAGAACCAAAACAATATATATATTTAATATTAAAAATAGAAATTTAAGAAAAGAAGTTATTCTTTATCAAAAATATTTATAGTTAACATATAAAATAGTATTCCTCGAAATCAAAATTATTCTGAGTAATTAATTAGTGTTGATATCTATCGATATAAATATACTTATTAAATAATTTTTAGACCTAAAAAGTGATAGCATAAGTAAAGAGAGAAAAATTGATAAAATCATCAATCTATTCTAAATTATTTTTTAATGGTACTAGCAAATTAATATTTTTTAACTTAAAATAAATCTTATTTTTAGTTAAATTTACAATTAAAATAACGCGGTATTTAGGGAAAAGAGTAAAAGAAGGGCAGGAAGTATTGACTTTGTTGATTTTAGCTTATATTAGCCAAAATTAGTTTTCTTCGAAATTAATTAATAAAAGGAATAAAATTCGAATAAAAATATATATGTATTGTTAAGTATTAGATTTGTTTTGCTTTTACTCATCAAACAAATGAATATAAATAACTAAGTACCCTTATCTCAAATTGATTAATTTCGATAAGTGAATTTCAATAAAAATGTAAATATACTTCTATCACTAATAGAATTTTTTGTTTCAAATTGAGCAGCAAATAAATAATCAAATGATTGACTAACAAATGTCTGTTTCATATTAAAATGTAGTTTTTCATCTTAGCATGAAGTTTTTATAAAATAAATATTTTTTTGGATAAAACATATTAGATATTTTTTAGATTTAAAATATATTTTGTTAAAGAATATTAATAATTCACTTGAACAGTACTATCAGTGAAATTTTATAATTAGTTTCATATTTTTGCTTTGAGTTTAAATTAAATATTTCTTATTTTTAATTTCGAGTGATCTAAACACTAATTTATTATGAGATATTTCATAAAAAAAGAAGCAAATGAACAAGCAAAATTATTATTTTTTTTAGTCGACTAAAGGTGAAAATCTTAATTTGATTATGTTAATTACATAGGTGGTAAGTAATTCTGACAAGAAAACTAAATAAGATATAAATAAACTTAATTCTGTGGAAGCAAATGAAAGTTTTACTAATTAAATTTATAGATTTAGGGACTTAGTTTGTATTCATTAATATCTTAATCTATCAAGATTTTGATATGAATTAAATTAGATTGCTCTTCTTTCAATTACTAGATTAATAATTTCTATTTCTTTTTTTAGCATGGAAAGTGACTTAAATAGCATAATAAGATCTCAGTTCTATTGATAAATAATTAATTAAATAATCAAAAAATTAAAAAAAAGCAAATAAAAATGAATAAAGTTATTTTATCTTTGTTAATAGTATCTTAAATCTTCATATTATCTTAAGCTTAAGCTCCTAGTAACACTGCAAACACGGGATCTAGCAGTTTAACTTGCAGCTCTCATGCTATTTTCAATAAGGCCAGCTAATTATTAACTGATATTTTATAATAAGACTCTAAAGGATCATCTATTTTAAATTCTATTAAAAAAACTTTCCAAAGTGCTAATGCAACATCTAGAACTGCTGGAACATTAGGCGTTTGTGCTGGCTACGCTTCATAAAATTCATGTTGTGATTAGAATTATGTGAATCTTGTTGATCAAGCTGCTTTGTTAAAAGTCAAGCCTATTTTATAAGCTAAGAGTATTTTCTAAAAGTTTATTAATGTTTATATTTAATAAGTAAACAAGAACTGCACCTAAAATGTCTTGCCTGCAACTCCTTTGAGCGCTAATGCAATTTTAGGAAACGCTACTCTTAAAGTTTTATAATCTAATAAAACAACTTAAGCTTAATGCAGAATTAAATTTGCTAAAGCTATTTCCTCTTACACTAGAGGTGCTCTTTGCACTGCTTGTTTAGGAGTTGATAAAGTTTCTACCTTTTTGACTGCCTAAAACTAGCTAAAAATCTCTAAAGTTTCAGTTTAAGCATTTTAAACTGCTACAGATGAAGCTATTACTTGCTACTAAAAAATATTTTTCCCTTAAAACATAGAATTAATTACAAATGAATTAAATGCTGCTTATTTAAAAGGAAATGATAAATGTGGTCAAAATGTTACTTTGAATATGAAAACTATTTTCTAAAATCCTCAACTGAACAATTTTGATGGTTTTGGAAATAAAATGTGTAATGGTACAAGCATTTTCGGAAGCAATGCCGGTTGTGAAAATATTCTTTAGGGAGATCCTACTATTGAATAGAAGAATGTTAGAATTCTTTTAAATGAAGAAGAAGACAAAATGAAAAGAATGCTCTAAATTACTCCAGATGCTGTAATTGATCCTGCTGGTCTTGACATTTATATTGTTAGCAAAACTGATGATTCTATCACTGAAGATGGTAGCAGCATTAGAGCTGATTATACAGCTATCACTGTTAAAACATACTAAGGAATTCTCTTCCTTTCTTATGTTTTACTAATGCTCTTTATTTTCTGATTACATTAAAAAAAATTTAAAGAACCATATAATTACTTATGTACTTTATTTTTCTGTTTTTTTGTTAGCAACAATTAATTTATTTTCACACAAAAATAACAAATTCGACAAGACTATTTTTTACCAATAACAAACTTTAAATAATCTTCACTCATTCAAAAAGAATTTAATTACTATTTTTATACTCTAATTTCTATTTTCAAAAAAATTTTCCTTTCAAATGATGATAATTTAATTTCATCAAAGAAACAAGCAAAACTTCATTTGATTTAATGTTAAATAATCTAACTTCTAAATAGTACAAAACAATCTCTAACAATAGTAATATCAAGAACAAAGAATAGAAAAAAATGGTATTAATAAAATACATTAATTAGGCTGGTGTAAAAATAATGACATATGTTTCTAGAGTAAAAAAAGTGCTAATTATCCATTTTTATAATATCATATCTGGTAATTAATTAATTAAAGAACCATGACCCCCCCCCCCCATTCATTTTTAAAAATTTAATGAAAAACAGCATATCTTCCCACATTATTTTAAATGGCAAATCATAAAAAAGTTTTTAGCAAAAAAATAAAATGAATTAAAATGTAAATGATTTAAAGATTTAATGAATAATTCTACAAATATATCTAAATTTTAGGTTTGCTTTTTTAAATAGACCTAAATCAAAATTAATCAGATTATAGACTTGCTTGTTTGCAATTTCATCAAAATTATAGACTTCTTTCAAACAAAATATAAATTGGAATCTTTCTCTTTCATTACTTTTCTTCAAGATAGATAGTATGATAATGCCTTTCTATTTTTCATTAATATTAAAATCTTTACTCTCTTGCTCCCTAATCCCTAGATGAAAATATTAGCTTATGAATTCAGATTAAATTTAGCCTTGACAAAAATAATTATTGATTCAAAAATATTTTTTTCAAAACAATGTATTTTGTAAAAGGATGACTTTGATTTAAAAAAATTTTCATGAGATAATAAAAGTTGTAGTGTATGTTTGAATAATAATAAATGTAATTAGAATTATGACATAAAGTATGTAGATATTACAAACAAATTATTTATCAAACTTCACATTGTATCAATAATTTAATAATTTAGGTTTAAAGATTTTCCTATCAGAAATATTTATAATAATTTAAGAAAAACTATAAATAAATTAGCTAATTAATCAATCAATAAATAACAAAATAATAATAGGTATTTTATATGAGGATCTAATTTTTATTATAGCTTATGCTCCTAGTCATCGTGAGTGTTTATGGAGTTAACTCAGCTGTCACTTGTAATTCCCATCCTGCTTTTCCTAAAGTTAAACAAATATTAACTAATGCTGTTGCTTAAGATTCTAAAGGGAAATCTAAGAATGATCAACTTCAATAGTCATTTTAGAATGCTTAACCAGTAGTTAGAAGTGCTTAAGACTTAGGAGTTTGCTCACATTTCAGTGGTTAATCTACTTGCTGTGACTCTGAAATAGTTAAATTGATAGATAAGGCAGCTCTCCTTAAAATAAAACCCATTTAATAGTAAAAGAGCGCTTTCTAAAAATTAGTTAGAGTTTATGCTACTCAATTAAATAAGGTATGTAATTCTTAAGTTCTAGTTGTTCCTTCTATTACGGCTGAATAAATATTTGCTAATTCTGCTCTCATTACCTTCTAAACATATAGATAAATGCAAGCCACTTACAAGATAAATTTTGCTAAAGCTATTTCATCCTACACAAGAGGAGCAATGTGCTCAATATGTGCTGGAGTAGATCAAGTAAGTAACTATTTTAACCCATAAGGATAACTAAAGATTTCTCCTGATTCAATTAGTAGTTTTGAAAAGGCTACAAATGATGCTATAAACGGTTATGCTAATTTCTTTTCTGCTACAAACATTGACACTGTAATAAAAGAACTAAATCGTGCCTACATCAAAAAGAATGATTAATGTGGAGCAACTGTTTCTACAAACGTAAAGACTATATTCATAAACCATAAGGTAGTTAACGATGATGGAAGTGGTGGTAAATAATGCAAAGGAGGTGTAGTTTATTCTGAATAAACTACCTGTCAAAATATTTTGCAAGGAAACCCATAACTTGAATAGGCATAATCTCGATTTTTAACACAAACAGAAGATTAAGATAATGAATAACTATTTAGATTACTATAGGCAACTCCTGATGCTGTTTAAGATCCTAATGGCATTAAAATATATATTTAAAGTTATACTGATAACTTGATAGATGAAAATGGTGATGCAATTAAAGGTATTTTCGAAGATCCACCTAAAAAAAGTAGTCATAATTTAATATCTCAATCATTCCGGTTATTTTTAGTTTTAGTTGCTTTATTTATCATCTGATAGCCTACATAGACAATTTAATTTATAAAATAACCTAAAAATATATTATGTTATGATCTGTATTTCATTTTTAAATTAAGAAATGTCATATTTATTTATTTTTTGTTTGTTCGTTTGTTTGATTAAAAAACAAATCTTATTTTTTGCAAAATAATTAATTTACAATTTAATTAATTGACTGACTTATTTTGATACAAATAAACATCTTCGCATATTTTTGAGCAAGCTTTTTACATATATAATAAAACCTTATGAAAGCATACAAATATCAATTAAGAATAGCCAACAAGCACTTGCATCTCAAAAAATTCAAATAACAAGTAATCAAAATTTCAAAAGTTAGATTTTAGAATTTATTTTTACTTATCTTTTTATTTAAATGTGCAAATAAATATTTCTTTCTTGATTTCTCATTAAACCAAAACCACTTTAGGTAGATTTTTTTATGGTTGAGTTTTATTTTAATAAGCTTAATGGAATTTAGTTGATTAGCAATTCAAAGAAAAAAATCAGAAATAAGTTTTTGGGAATAAATAGTTTAAAAAAATGTAGTAAAAAAGATATTGAAACTTAAGAACAATTTGAAATAGTAAAATTAAAAAGAAATGAAGAAAATAATCCTAAATATTTTTAATTTTTGATAAGTGAAACGATTTCTCATTTGAAAATGAGAGGTTTATAAATTTAAAATTAAAAATAAGATAGAAATTAACTTGAAAAAATTTAAACTAATTTCATTAATTTTTACTTTTTATTTTCTTTTTTTGGTAAAAAAAGTTGATGATCAATTAATTATTCAAATATAAAATAGATTCAATTTGAAAGTGAAAATAATTGATTATCGATTTCTTTAATTAATAAAAAATCTTACAGAGAATATCTAAACAATTTAAGTATTTTCAATTTTTCTGGCTTATTTAATTTTAAATATTTCTATACAAACTTTGAGTAAGATTCTATTTCATTTTCAAATAATTTAGTAAAAAATCTTTTATTTTTAATAAATAGACATTTTTAAGTTAATTTTTTCAATGGTTTTCTAACTTTAAGGTAAAAGAATTATCATGAAAAATATTTTAAAATAAAAGATATGGAATTGAATCTTTATAAGACTAAATAAAATTAGTTTTAATTACTTAGGGTAGATTTGAATAATAATCTCTTTTGATTCTAATTTAAGGAAAATAATATTTATCTATATTTGATTATTTATTCAAGATTTGATATCATAAATTAAGATAGAAAATAATAAATGAATGGCAATTATTTAAATAGATGGTACTATTATATATAAGAATATTTATAAATAATCAAGGTTTCAAAGTATTATTTAATATTTTTGGCTAATTAATGAAAGAAAGAATGTGCATCCCCTTTAGTTATAAAGTAAATAAAGGATAATTGTAATATGATATAAGTTTATTTTTAATCAGTAATTTACTTTAGAAATATCTCTATGTAGAGATAAATTATAATAAAGAGTTCAATATCTTCTTCTTTTGTCTAAAATAGATTATGGATTACTAGATTGCATAAATTAAGATAGAAAGTAATAAATAAAATGGTGGTATTTATATCAATAGATGGTACTATCATGTATATGAGTGCTTAAAATTATGAAGGTTTTAGAGCATTGTTTATTGTTTTTGGTGAATGAATAAAATAAAATAATGACTTCCCTTAAGCTGTATAATAAATAAAGGATAGCCTTGATATAATAAAAATTTATTTCTAATCAGTAATTTTTTTTAAAAATATCCCTACCTATGTAGAGATAAATTATTATAAAGAGTTCAATATCTTCTTAACATTTTTCCAATCAATCTCTTTGTAATTAATTTAAATCCATTGTATTATCAATACCAAACAAATTATAATACTAAAAAATTGAATAAAAAAGATTGTTTGCAAATAAAAAATATAATTTAAATAGAAATGAACTAGATCAATTATCAACAAGAATTGGATAAACTCAACAAGTTTTACGAAAATGAGCATTATCATGCTGATAAAATCTCATATTATCTCTAAAGAAAAATAGAAACTATTTAACTTGAACTTCAAAGAGGAAGAAAAGCTAGTCATCACTCTCGAAACTCTTCATCAGGTGAATATGAAGACAAAATCATTGAAAATAACAACAATTAAAAACAGAAGATTTTAAAAAAGAAACAGACTTATGATTATTTTGACAACGCACTTACTCTCTCTAATAAAAATTCCATGAGAAGTGTTTCGTTTAAGGATGACTAAGAAGAAGCTTGATATTATATTAAACCATTTTTGATCTATATTATAAATACTCTAATCTAACTTGAATTACTATATAAAATAATGATTCATCTGCTAACTTATTTATAAATACTAATATATATAATTATCATAATTCAATTCTTATTATTATTTTCTATTTGCCTGTTTTATATTTGTAGTAGCATTATTTTTCCATTCTTATCTCTAAAAGCTTGAATGAATATTCTCTCGCAATTAAATTTGCTTTTTTAATAATCGAAATCGATGTAATTGATATTTATTAAATCATCCAATCCAAATATTTTTATAAATAGTATTAGCTTGAATGAATATTTTGTTATTAATATTTCTTTGCTTACTCTTTAACGTAAAATCTGTAAAATTTTCTCATGCTGCCCAAGCATTTTAAAAGTTCTACTTTTTTAGTAAGCTGAACTCAGAATACTTCATTATGCATTTATTTTCTCTTTTTAGTTTTTACCTCAATTTTTTTGCTGAATAAATTAAAATATTCTTTTGTTCTAACATCTTTCTTGATACGAACACAATAAAATAAAAAATCGGACAATAAATTTTTTAAAGTGTAAACCTAACTAAATTTTTATGATAAATTTACAAAGCATTGAATTATTTATCAGAAAATATAACAAAAATTAATAACGCTGCTCTTCTTACATTTACTTTCATCACTAATTTAATTTTTTTAATTCAAAACCTATTTGAACACTAATCAACCAAAAGGAAAGATTATTTTTTTAAACAAAAATAATATATTTAATATTAAAATTCTTCTCATACAAAATAACTAAAAAAACGAATTATCAGTTAAATTTTATTTTAGATATAAAACATATAATCAAGCTTGTGAAAACTCCACAAAGTCTTTTAATAAAAGATAATTAAATATAATCAGTAAAATTTTTAAAACTAACAAAAAATTAAAAGAAAAAAATGAATTCTTATTTAAAAAAATCATAGAAAAAATATTTTTTTTATAATAAATATTAATAAATTTAATGAAAGATGAAAAAATAAAATAAAAAATATTTTAATTTTTCATTAATTTTATTTTTTTAGTAAAAGACAGAATTTAAAGATGGATTATTGCTAACAACAAATTTAAGGATTTTTAAATTAATTATCTCAAAAATACTTTAAGATCACTATAAATATTAAACATAATGAAAATAGACAAAATAAAATTATAAATATTTAAAGTATCAATAATAACCATACAATTTGTAGAGTAAATAACCAACAAATTAAAAGAAAGAAAATTTATTATTATTTTACCTGATGATTAAAAAAAAATATTTTAAGATTTAATAATAAAAAATTAAAAAACTTATAATCAAATGATATTTTCATGCAAAGTCTAAATTAAATTAAATTCTATTAAAGTTTAGAGAATTTAAATAAATTTTTTAAAACCCTCCATAAAGATTACAATATTTTTTATCCATAATTAAAAATCCTCAAATAATATTATAAAAATTTTTAGTTTGTTTAATTGAAATACTGTAAATCCTCATAAAAAAAAGTGAATTTAATTAAGAATAAATTTTGACTAAAGTTGAGAAAATACTCATTATTACTATATATAATAATGAAAAATAAGCTAATGATAAATAAGAGTTTACAATAATTATTACTGATTCCTTAAAAAAAAATAATTTCAAACAATAAATAACATAAGGAGACATTTGATTGTAAAATAGGTAAACAAAAGAATTTTAAAAAACTCTAATTTTTATGAAAAAACTCATGAAAGTCTTCTAAAATAGTAGGTTTTACTAAATATCAACAAAATAGCTTTATAAAAAGAATACATTAACTTGCTATTTGAATAAATTACAAAATGCATTAAATTAATTTTGTTATGAATTAAATGTAACACAAAGACATAAATATATGGATTTTAAAATTAAAAACTTTAATTATCATTCATATTCAAACCAACTTTGGCTTAGATGGAATAAGTTTCTTTGACAAAGAGGGGTCTTAGGGCTCGATTTGTTTTATTGAACTTTTTCTACGGTTGTTTTTTTCTTTTTCTTTAACTGAAGCTTTTAATTTAGCACTGAGGAGAGAGGAGACAAAGGAGTAGAATTTAGATATTTTTTATCTGCACAATTTTTAGACTTTGCGAATTTTGTTATTTTTTTCAAGTTATTCTATTTTTTTATGGTACATGTAGGAATCTAAATCACTTAAAAGTCTTTGCATATTATCAAAATCTTTAAGCACCATTGTATTTACATCGAAACCATAATTAAATTAGGCAGGTAGCATGTAGGTGTTGAAAACTTTGAATGTTTTTATTTAATACCACAGTGACATCATCCTTTGAAGCTGCATGAAAAATGGCTTTCCTCTTAAATCTAGTACGTCTTGCTAGAATTTATGGGCTATTTAGTAATTTATTTCCTCCATTTCGTTATAAATTCTGTCAACTCCAAGCTGAAGTGCTTCATTAGTCAATGTATCTTGATATTACTTTATCGTATCGAAAACATTATAGAAATAGCGATAGCAAAGATTTTGGTCATCATCTAAAATATTGTTTTAAGAATCTAATTGAGGAACTTTCACATAGCTGTTTAATTGTAAATATTTCAAAAAGAAACAGCTTTCATTTGCTATAGTATAGAATAAATCTACTGTCACACTTCCTTAGCCTAATGAATATGCTTCTCTATATATTTCAGCTAGTTCTTATTCAGTACTTTCAGAGAAATTGAGTAGCAATATTTTCTTGAACGAAGGGAAATTAATGCAAAATTTGCCAGAAGAACCCATAGATGATTAGGCAAGGAAAGCTTCTCTGAGCAATTTATATCTGTTTTTCTTCTCTATACGATAGAATTCAAGCAAAATTCTCAAAATAAATCCTGCCTCAACTAAATTTTTTTCTTTTTTAACCTTGACTTTTTCCTTGAGTTGTTTTTTAATAAGCATGACATTCACAGGATCAAATCTTATCATCATCAAATCTATTAATTAATCTGCTTACTCCATATATACATACTCATAAATATCAAAAGTAGACTCATGTCTCTATAAGCATGGTCCTTTAAAAAGCATATTTCTACAATGTAAGTAGAAGTAAATTTCATCCATTGAAGCTTTTTCACTAAAGAATTCCTTAAAAGTAACAATCTCCCAGATTCCAATAAACTTAGGATTAGTTAAGTCTAACAAAAATATGACCCTTGAGTCATCAACTTGGATTTTCTCTGACTCTTAAAGCAGACGAATCTATCTGCTACCCTAATCAACAGTGAATTTTCCAAGCCATGAGTAGACAAAATCTGGGAATTTACTTATTTATTTAGGTGTGTTTTCAAACATTAAAATTTCATTGTATTTCGAATCTAAAATAGCTCTCATGTTGCCAATAAAAGCAGTGCTTATTTTTCTACTTTTCATGTTTTACATATCTAATTCATAATTTTTAGCTACTTATTCAATAAAAATATAATAATTAGGTTTATAAATCTGCAAAGATGCAATCGGAACTTCACTTTCCTTTTTACTATTAACATCAGCTCCTTCTCCTTTTTCAGCAAAATGAGTTAGAGTTTCTAAAAATTTTTATTTCACAGGGTCTGAATTTAATTCTCTACTCTGAACATGCTAAGCATGAGTAAGAAGTACTTTGAAATATGTTTTATCCTTACTAAAATCACTTTAAATAAGTTTAAGCATATTCAAATCATTAGGGAATGACCCATCATTTGGAACTTCTACTTCCTTACTTCTAGCAATAGTAAATCTATCCAGTTTAGCCTTTAAAGCCTGAGATTTCTCTCTCAAGGTACTCAGAAGAACTCTCTACTCATTAGTCTTAAGAATCATCCCTTAGTAATCTTCGTGGGTCATCATAGCTAACTCTCTATATTTATTATATTTTTGCAGTAAATCTTTATTCTACTCCTTCAATTCTTTTGACTCTATTTCTGTCTCCTCCATTTTAGTTCTCAATTGTCTAACTTCAACTTCAATCTTTTTAAAATAATATCATATTTGTTAATTATTTAAATAATCATTTGAAAAAAGCTCAATAAATCTTTTCAAAAAAAATAATAACTTCATAGAAATAAAAATCCTTTAAGAAAAGAGTATCTAAGTCTTTTCAAAAAAACTTAATTGCTATTTAATTCTCTTCAGAATCAACTTAATTATTGTGTAAGTCTTTTTAAAAATAAGTTATTTGCTGTCAATATTTTTTCAAAAATAACTTGTTAGCCAAGTAAGTCAGTGTTGAAAATAAATAACAAGTAGTCTTTTCAAAAATAGCCTTGTTGCCAAATGAAATATTAGATAAATAATAAAAACAAACATAAAACATAAATGCAAATTAATTAATCTTGAATACCTTAGATAGAGTTCCTTGCATTTATGTAATTTAGAGCTTCCTTTTTTAAAGCTCTCTATCTTTAAAATCAGCTTCCTTTTGTATTTTGAGGACTCTTGCTTCTGTTTCTTATGTTAATTTATTGAGTTGTTCTTTGAGAAGAAAAATGTCTGAGCCAGTTTCAAGAACCCTAAGCTTTTCTGCTAATTAATTATTTTCAGCAGCTAATTTGGTGTTTTCAAATGTTAAGTAGTTTTCACGTTTTTCCTTTTTTGATTTATATTCATCCATATTTCCCATATCAATAAATTTCTTTAATATATTATTCTTTTCTTTAAGCATTTCTGAGACTTAATCTTTTTGCATAGTTATTTATTGCACTCTTTCTTCATAAGAAGATAGCTTTTCCTTCCAAGTATCTCCCTGCTCCATTTATTGCAAGTAAATGTTGTAAATATACTTTATAATACTGGCTAAATACTAATTTAATTCTGTGTATTTCTCTGCAATGCTCCACAAATCTGAGTAGACATGCAACTTTTCTTCAATATCATTATCTAATAAACTAGAAATTGAATTCCAATGTTCTAATTTTTTCTTAACTTCAATGGGAAATCTATCACTAGAGTTCACTAAATCTATGCGTTTTCTTGTGTTCTAATAAGATCTATTCAAAAATTTTTAAAGCATCTATTCTTTACTTATCATTCCTGCTTAAGAATTCTAATAAAAGAAATCCCCTTACTCAAAAATTTAATGCTCAAAGTTTCCATTAAATAAATTTTATGGAGCACTACTACTTGCAGATAAAGTGCTTTTCTATCCATTAAAAAGTGATTCTAATTTCTATTGCTGATTAATTTATTTCTTACTTGCCTCCCTTTAAGATGCTAATAAGCTTGTAGAATATTACCCATTGAGTTATCCTTACATTCCTCCATAATTCATTCTTGCTAAAAGGGTTACTGTATCTGGACCCTTACTATACAAACTATCACTTTCATATTTATGATGAGAATTTATAATAGGAGTTTTCTATGCACTGTCAATTGGCATCTCATCAGTTGTCTTAGCTAGATTTTTTCTTTTATTTTTTTTTGGAATAAAAAAGCCCAAATTTTCGTTAAATCTTTCTGGAGATCCTGCTCCTTCCTTCTTAATAAGAGAGAAAGCAGGGAGGCTAGTTTTATTATTGAGAATTCCATAAGGAAGAAGCTTTTTATCCTTGTCTTTCCTTGGAATATTTTTCATTTATATTATTATGGTCTGACTAAACTAAACAAAATCTTAATAAAAACTACTAACTAAAGTTACTTTTTTATTTAAATCAAAATAGCAGCACTATATGTAATAATATTTCGATAATAATTTCAATTGAGTAAAAGCAGAATTACTGATTGAAAGAAACAAACTCTCAAATAAATTAAATGCTTCTGTCAAATTTATATTAAATCTACTTTTTATGTTTTACAAAATTAAACAAAAAACTCCATTCTTTTATCTCAGTTAAATTTTTATTTTAAAATTAAATATTTTATTTTAAAAAGTACTTTTTTTAGACCTCTTTTTAAATTCCATTTTTTAAATAGTAATGCTTAAAAATATCAAAATTTATTATGTCGTTGTTTTTCAACACAGTATTCTTATTATTTTTTATTTTTTCTTGAAAAAATGAAAATAAAAACTTGATCAATTTTTTACCAAAGTTTAAACATAAAATGCTTTAAAATGTAAAGACTTTGTTAATATTCATTCCTTTATTTTCAAGTTTAATTTGAAGGAAGAATATTATTTATAACTTGAGTATATTATATTCTATTATTTCATTGCAAAAACTGTTTTTTAAAGTTTCAAGCTATCAAATAATAGAATACGATTTTATAAATGATAATAAATTTATCATAATATGATTAGAATTGAAATAAATAGTGATGATCGTAAAAACATCAATAATACAACTTTAAATTGTTTTCAATTCAGAAAATAGAATAGAATGTTAATGATTAATTTGAATAAGATTTTATTGATTAAATATATTTTAATAACTTTGAAAGCAATAAATATGGAAGAGTAAAAACTTTATTGATATTTATTTAAATGATAGATCATATAAAGAAAAATTTAAACAAATATTGATTTTATTATATTTAATATGTTTAATAATTGACGAAAGAAGTGGCCTTTGTTACTTATTAATTTAATGTATTGACAAAATTATTATTATTTATATTTTATAAAGCAGAATCTATGTTATTTACTTATCACAATAAGTAAATATCATAAATTTAATCAAATTTATTAATATTTTTAAATCAAATTTGAAACTTTTATACATAATAAATGATAAATGATTCTTTTAATGAAGCGAATGATATTAATAAGATTGATTAAAAATCTTTAAGCAGATTTCCTTGGTTAAAAATTTATTTGCCTGTGTGCAAAATTCTTTTGTTATGTTTTTGAATAAATTATGTTTTATATTTTAAGATTAAGTGTTTATTTATTATCATGATCATAAGATGTATTATTCAATTTGATAATCTTTTTTTGCTGGTTGTAAAATTTAACTATGAATACTATATCTTTATTATTGTAAAAATTGCTAGTTATCTATTTGATTAGAACTATTTGATACTTAATTATTGCATAGATAATTATCTTAGCTGGTAGTTTTATCATTCTCATTATCTATTATTATTGTCGTCATTGGAATTTAAGACTAAGACTCTTCAAATAATCTATTTTGATACTACTCTATTTACTGCTTTTAAGTTTTAATTCTCTTACTGTTAGATCTTTTGTTTTTGCTAGGTTTTATGTTGGAATTATGCTGCAGCTGAACACAAAACTGATTTCCCATTTTATCCAGTATAGATACTTTTTTAGAGTAAATTCAAATGATTAATAACTAAGTCTGTTTATCTGTATGTTTCTTATTCTTTATTTTGATTTTGTTTGGATATTAATTAATATTTCTTTTAGTTAATGTTATGTAGGATATTTATTCTTATTATCAGTTCTATTAAAATGATTGCTTAATATTGATGTTTTAAAAAATGTAAAAGTAGATTTGGGAAAGAACTTTAGAAGCCAATCAAGTTTTTTACTATCATTTTTATTGAATATATTTTGTTAATTTATAAGACCCCTAATGGAAACATAATTATTTCTGTACCTAAAGAATTAAATATCATCATTCATTCATTTTAAAAATACTTACTTCTAATCAAGTTAAATGAATTTATATCACAAAAAAGTAACTTGGTTGTTAGTTTTCAAATGAAAATAATAAATTTAGATTAAGTATCTTTATTCTCCATCAAATAATTCCTATTCAACCAATTTTATTTTTTTTCTTAAAAATTAATATCAAAACCTATTTTTAACTTTTGAGAAAACACTTACTTGTAAATAAAATCAAGGCCAAATTAAATTCCAGATTTTTTTATTATTTACAATAAATTCTTTTAAAAATGATTATCATTTTAAAAAACAATATTTTATTTGTAAATTACACTATTCCATATTTATTTAATGGACATAAAAATGAATTTTTAAGCTTTTTAAAAAACTAAAAAATAAAAAATATTTTAATTTGTTTATTTTAATGAATCTATTTATTTTTAAAAAATTCATGAATTACTTATTCTTCTTAACAAGCATTATTTTTTAAAACGTAATACTATATTAATTAAGAGTATTACATAGATCTTGTTGATGTTGGTGTTATTTCATTTAAAAAAGAGATATCAAATTGCTATTTGTTGCAATATCACGAGATCTAGTAGAGTATGCAGAACCCAGTTATTTTTTTTGGCCTTTTTTCAAGTAATTTTTTGAATTCAATATAAATTCGTTCAAAATATGAAAGAAAATTTAAGAAAATAAAATAAAAATAAATTGAAAATAAACTAATTTTCATTGCAATTCTATTTGAATTGGGTTTTTAAATATACTTTTTTCAAACAATCTACAAAAAATATTTAGAAAATCCTCAAAAAAGATTGGAGTTTTAGTAGTATTCAATTGATCATTTTTTATGCTGGTAAGAGAGAATTCAAATAAAATAAAAAGACCTCTTCTAAAATATTCTGCTCAATTAAGATGAAAAATACCCTCAAACATCTTTTTTGAGAAAAATATAATGAGAATACTTTGAAAAGCTTCGTCAACCTTTTACTGGGTTATTTTTTAGAGAGAATTCATTTTAGTATTTATTATTGACATCATTAAAACAAAAACTCCAGTTTGAGTTATTTAGTTAGATAAGCATTTAATTACAATAAGATTGATATTGAATGATGTTGCCCTGGTTTTAGTTAAAAAAAGAGATAAAAAAATATATTAAGAGTGTTTTTATTATTGATTAAGAATCAATTCAAATTTTGTTTTTGTTTTTGTTTTTGTTGTAAAAAGTTAAAAAATAAATAAATTCATTAAGAAGATTTAAATAATTATTTAATATCTTACTAACAGTATTTTTCAATAATAGCAATAACTTATGATATACTTTTATATTGGATTAGCTTCTTTAGCTGTCTTTGTCATGAATGTAGTTTCATTTTACTGGCTTCTAGTATCGTAAAACAATTAATTTCATAAAATAATTAATCTTTGGCTTGATGATCCTATTGAAAAGATTTTGTTGGTAGAATTAAGTGAAGTATGTCCAGATAGAACTTAAGAAGAAAAAATTAAATACAAATTTAGAGGTACAAGTGGATTATGCTAATGTGATAGTAAATCTGAATAAAATATGTAATCAAATATTACTTATACAGAATGCTCTAATCTTAAGTGCGAAAATTCTAACAAAATCAAAAAAATAAATGCTATTCCTTCATCATTTTTATTCTACTTATACTCTTCTACTGGTACAAACATTACTTACAAGCTTTGTACAAGTAGAATTGAAGGCTATTCTTTTGCAAAAAAGGCTCCTATTGAATAGGGTTGTTAGGTTAATGAGCAATATTGCAGCTGGAATAGCAAAGATAGCTAGGAATTCGATGTAGATTATGGTTATTGCATCCCTAAAAATAGAGAGTGTTATTAATAAGCTGTTTAATTAAAAGAAGTAAGCAATAATTAATAATAATTACCTTTGGTAGGATTTTCGTTAGATAATTAAGCTTCATAATTGTATAATATAAATGATTATTAAAAACTAATGACTGAGTAATTATTGGAGATTAATAAGGTTAGTGTACCAAGTGAATACAGTGGTTTTCTTCAGTAAGATAATTATTTTCACACCAATTTCATGCCTAGAGTAAAAAATGAATGTAGATAACAGTTAAAGGACTCACTTAATATCTACATTGGTCCTGAGGTAGCTCTGTAAATTTATACAGCATTAGTTTTCTTTTCATTTTTATCTTTGATATCATCATTTTTCATAACTGGGTTCAAAGATTTTGAGGATTTTCAAGACTGTAATTGGTAAACTAAAATGATGAATTATTTGTAAAAAAAGAAATATAATAGAAAACACCCTCTTTACAGAAAGCTTTATTATATTTAAAAGTTAATTGTAAACATAATACAAATAGCCCTTTATGCTGTTATTATTAATTAATATGTATCCATGATAAATGTTATGGGAGATATGATTAACTCTTAGTGTGTTGATAGTTAAATTTCACAAATTATTAATTATGGAGATTTAAACGGTGGTATTTTTAATTATAATCTCACTGCAGCCAGCCTTGGATTAACTATTTTCTTTCTGATAACAGACATTAATTTATATGTATTTTTGAAGAAAATTCTTAGATATTTTAATAGAATTCTAAGAAAAGCTTTCTTTTTTGTGTATCTTTTATTTACTTCAAGAGACTTTAGTTAATTAAAGTAGTTAGAATACCCACCAGATCCAGACATAGTTGATTAGTATTAGATAAATAACTAAAGTCGAGATGTAGAAAGCGAAAAGAATCAAATAAAACAAGAAAACTCTCAAAATAAGAGTCCAAGCTTCTAGGATATGTCAGTTGTAAAAAATTTGAAAGTTGATGAATCAAAATAATAAAATAAAATGACAGATGAAATTGAACCTGTTAAATCTGCCTAAAAAATAACTTCAAGAAGTGATAATTTACAAGTTATATCAATGAATAACAAAAGGGATTAAAGTATTAGCATAGAAAATAAATCAGTAAATTAATAGGTAGAAGAAAAAGAAGATTTAAATTCAAATATCAGATGTTTAGAGTCATCCAAAATCTCTGAATAGATTCCAAAATAGCCAATAGACCACAAAAAGAAAATTTCGATGATATTCTAAAAAAGAAGAAACAAAATTAAATAGAAAAATAGTAGTATTTTTGAAAATCTATCTAAATAATGTGTACAAACAGCAGAAATTACACAGCAAGCAAATATCGATGACTACTCTATGTAAAATAAAGAAAATCAAGTGGTTATTAACAACTTTGAAATACAATCTCCTTCTACAAATACATCAAGCAAATATAAAAATGCTGACACAATTCAATTAGATTTCTAAATTGAAATACAAAATTTATGAATAATTTAATAGATTAAATAAACGTTTTTATCATTGAAACTTTCTTTCTCATACATGTATTGTATGATCACATTTTGTTATGTTTTAGTTTAGTGTTAATTTTGATAAATTTATTGATCAAAAGAAATAATATCTCATATTATTTTAATAAATTCAGAATTTGTGGCAAACAAAATATTATTTTATTTTTTAAATAATACCCAATATTGTTATTTGATAAAAATAAATATTTTTTTTGCTGATTTTATTATTTAAAATTAATCATAAATGATTCATAAAATTATCATTTCAAAAAAAATAAATTATTTATTTTTGTATTTTGGCATAAAAAGCTATCAACATATCATCTTTTGTTAAATAAACCTTATTTATGAAAATTTAATTGATCATTCAAATCTCTTTCCTTTTTCTTTGATGGTGTACATCACTTTTAACTTTATGCTAATTGTGGTATTTTTCATATAAAATAAAAATTATCCTTCTGTTTATTTAATTTCCTAGTAAAAACTGTTGATGTTTCTTTCATCTATTTCAAATCGAATGATCTATTTTTAGAAAATATTATTAATTTTGAGCAAAAAAAAGAATATGAATTAATTGTATATTTGATTTGTTTTACTCAAAAAGCTAAAATAAAAAAGTTTTAGTAAATCCTACTACTTGAAAGTATTTTTTAACAAATTCTCCATGCTTTTTTGTAATGAATATACATGAGATATTTAAAATACATTATCAAAAAAAAAATTTTAATTTCTTAGGATTAAATGTACGCATTTTGATTATGTTATGTCTGTAGTAGTTTATGTAGATCTTAAAGTTTATGTATTAAATGAGGAAAATTACAATTTTTTCAGATCAATTGATTATTTAATGATAATTAGACTGTTTCATCATTAATTTCTAAAAATAGCTTTGTAATCAGACTTGATTTGTAATTTAGATTTATCTATTTTGTTAAAAATCTATTCGAAAGATGCTTATAAATTATGGAGTATAGAAAAGTAACTAGTTTTCTAAATGATTGTTTGTAATTTTAATAAGTTTTCTTTTATAGAAACTTGAAATTAACTTTTATGTCAATCTTGGATTTTATTTTCTTTGCAAATCTACCAATTAATAAATAATTGATTGTATGTATTTTTGGTGGGGAGATAATAAATTTTTTATACTTTTTAATAAAGATGATTTCATTTAAATTAAAAGAATAGACATTATAATGTACCATCAAATCAGAGATAGAGGATTTCATTTTTTCTGATAAATTTCGAAATAAAAGCAAAGTAGAATTTTTTATAAAACTTAAAGTCTTAAAAGTGAAATAACTCAAAGAAACCTATTGGATCATTCAGTTATATCAGTTAAAATGTAGTTTGAATTTAAAAAGAAGTCTAAAAAATAAAAAATGAATTAACTGAGCTGCTGTATGCTATAGAAATATTTTTTGCATGTAATAAGCAAATGAGTTAAGATTAAGGAAAACTTAAAAGTTAAATAGATAACACAAATAGAAGATTTTTACCTAAATTTTGTTTTTTGAAGTAATTGAGTCAATGAATTTGTATTTATTTATTTATTTACATTTGTTTGGGGAACTTAAAAAGTTGATTGAAAAATTGGGTTATTAATTACTGGTTTTAACAAATACAATAATAATTAAAAAAAGATTTAAAACTCATTTTTATTTAAAAAGCTCAAGATAAAATGTTCTACCTCTATTTAGGAATATCAGCAGTAGCTTCTCTTGTTCTACATTCTATATCATTTTCTTGGTTTTAAACAAATTAGGACAATAACTATCACAATATAATAAATTTATGGCTCAAAGACCCTTTTGAATTTGTGACATTAGTCAACTAAGATTAAAGCTGTCCTAAAAACACAGAAACTCTCAATTTATCATTGGATTATCCTGGTAATTCTGGAATATGTAACTGCATACCTAACCCCTAGGACTCATATTCAACTTCTTCTAACTCTCTTGATAGCTATCATCGAATTTTGTAAAAAAGTTTGTCACTATGCTCTCTTACTTAATGCTAAAGTGGATATGTATAGAATTAAGTTATAGAACCAATAGCAAGTTAAGAAATTAAAACTTTTTTTTACAACTCATCTACAAAAAGACCAATGAAAGTGTGTGCAAGTAAAATAGCAGGATATTCCTTTGCAAAGAAAGCTCCTTTATAAAAATAGTGTAATAGCGATGAAAAATACTGCAATTTTAAAACTAAAAATCCAGAATAATTTGATATTGATTAAGGATATTGTATTCCTAAAGGCAGATAATGTTAATCGCAAAGCTTTTAATTAGGAAATTATGCAAATTCAGTGACTAATTAATTACCTATTGTAGATATCAACATATCAATTGAAGGAGAAATTAGTGCCTATAATATTGTAAAGCATTCAACAATCAAAGAAAAAGATTTACTGAACTGGAATTATATAACTTATGATCCCGCATATTAGAGTTATCTTACGAAGTCATATTAAATTTAAATAAATCACATGCCAAGAGTGAAGGTCAGATGTAGAGAATAATTATAATAAAATCTTGATGTTTACTTAGGTCCAGATGGTGCTTATAAAGTCAGCTTAGCTCTACTCATTTTTTCAACTTTTTCTTGTGTACTTAATTTTATTTATTTTGGTATCGGTGATATTTGCGATATGGCATCATGCAATAAATCTGGATGCTAAGGATATTGTGAAGCAAAGAGAATTTAAAAAAATCATTCTAAGTTTAGAAATGTTTTGATAGTATTAAAACCTACTTTACTATTATTATAGGTAATTCTTAATGCAGTAATGATTGCATGCTATACTAATATGATAGATTACATGGGTTTTATGATTAATGATAAATGTCTTGATTAATATGTTGCTTAGGCTATTAATTACGATTTAATAATAAGTGTTGGATACTATCAAGAAGGTTTAACATTTGCAACCTTAGCCATCTCTGCAGTTTAATTATTC
This sequence comes from Tetrahymena elliotti 4EA, assembly GCA_000231825.2. Lineage (NCBI taxonomy): Eukaryota > Ciliophora > Oligohymenophorea > Hymenostomatida > Tetrahymenidae > Tetrahymena > Tetrahymena elliotti. The sequence continues at coordinate 534,889 of JH720317.1, forward strand.
TTTGATTAAATGTTTTATCTCACTATCAAGACATTAATTTTGTTTTTATTTTGTTAAATTAAATGCTAATCTAAATAATAAAAACCTGTAGATATCAAATTAGAAACTTAAGCTGATTAAAAATTAAATTAAGATCAAAAAAAAATAGATATAGAAAATAATTGTTAAATTGAATAGAATGCTTTAACGTAGACAAAAACTGTTTTTCCAATTATTACTTAATAACACCCAAATAATCATGATAATCTAACAGATAAAACTGGAAACTATGATACTAAACATTTCTAAGGCTCTAAGAGTAGTAGTAACTTATGTGAACTGAAATAAACTAATGTTGAGACTATCAAATCTGTAGGAGCAATTTAAACATAAATAATACAACCAAATATCAAATAGGCTTAAGAAGAGAACCTGACTAAATAATAGTTCAAGTAAAAAAAGAAAAAGCTTAAAAAATAACTTAAAGAAAAAACAAAAGAAGCTAAATTGTTAGAATAAGTTTAAAAAGGAAAAATTTTAAATTAACATAATGTGTTTCAAGAAGATAATTTTGGTGTATAAACATTGTATGAAGATCAATAATAGCAAACTAAGAATAATATAAGATAAATAAAGCACTCAAATAGTATAGATTATGTAGATCATGACTTGAACAAAAGACTTTAAGAAATCTAAACTAAAGTTGAAAAATTAGGAAATCAAAGTTTCTAGGATACTGCTACCAAATAATAGAAAAATTTACTCATTATCAGCAAAGACGACTCCCTTAATTCTAGTTATGAAGAGTAAAAAAACAATAATAATCATGATAAAATACAGCAAAAAAACCAACAGAAAAAATAGAAAGAAATAATTGAAGATAATTTAGGAGATATTTTTACAGATTTCAATGAAAAATTATAAGAATAATTATAAAATTTTTAGCAAAATTAGATACAACAACCTATGGGCTTAAATAATTAAAAAACTTAGATCAATTCTGGTTAAGTAATTTATGAATCTAAAGAAAACTAATAATTTGACATAGAAGATCAAAAGAGATCTGATAAATTTATATATACTAAAAAGAGGTCATCTGAAATTATTTAACCTCCTGAGGCTCCTGAGCCTCCTGAATAGAGTGAAAAATCTCATTTCTCTGTTATATAGTTTGATGATTTTTGAATATTTATATCAATTAAAACATTTTTGTTTTTAAATTTTTATCTTTTATTTATTTACAATTTTATATGATCAGCTAAGCTAATTCCATTTTTAAATTAATTTTTCCTTTTAATTAAAGATTCTTTTTTTAAATATGAATAATGACTTTTAAAATAAATATCATTATGGCAAATTAAATATTTTATTTAAAAAAAACAAACGATTTTATTCCTCATAACACATTATGTTCTTTTGTTTAATTGGGGCAGTTTTTATGTTAAAAAATATTTAGAGTACTATTATTTTTGGCTTTTTGGAAAGAAAATTTTTGAAATAGAGTTTAAGTAGATTTTTGTGAAAAACATCAAGATATTTTTTAAAAAACAAGGTAGTGATGTATTCTTAATATTAAAGGATTTATAGTAATAAAAATATAAATGAATTAAATTAAATTGATTAAAAGTAACAAAAGACTAACTAAAAAAAAAGGGATGTTTGTTTGTTTGACTTTCTTTTTGAGTCTTTAAGTCAAAGTGTTTATTTTTTATAATTTAAAAAAAAATAAATTGGATAAAATAATAATAATTATTATTTTAAATGTTAAAAATGTAATTAAGAGGTTAAATAGGTCCCCGTCACAATAGATTTTAATTTCTTTAAATATAACCAAAATAAATTGTAAAAGATTTAATCAAAATAAATGAAGAACACCTCAATGTAATCAAGGTGTTAACCATTTAAATTAAATCACATAAAAATAAATTAATTGATCATTTATTTTTATCAAAGATGATTAAATTAAAAATCAAATATCTAAAAATAATTAGAAAATGAGTAATTACATATTCCTCCATAAATAAATTGAAATAGATCTAATTTTAAATATAATATTTAATAATTTTGATAAGATTTCATTTGGAATATTATTAATTTTATAGAAAAAATTCAAATGACCTTGCAAATAATTACTTGTCATGTAGAAAATATTTTATATTTGTTTGCAAATTTAAAAATAATGACTAGATGGCTCGTTCATAAGCCTAAAATTTAAAATATTGGTAAAATAAAATTTAGTTGTATGATAAATATCAGAGGAACTAACCACATGAGAACACATTTAGATAAAATTAAAATGATCTGTAAGATAAATTATTAGCATTTATTTCTATTTGAACAATGTAGATACTAATTTCGAAGTGAGTAATACCCATGGAGGAGTCTAGTATTCTGAAATTGAATTATCTAACATGAATGAAAACAAATGAGTTGTAGATTGAAATAAAATTTGTGTTCAAAAATTAACTTATAAGTTAGTTATTAATTAATTAATTAAAACAGATAAATATAAAAAATATAAACAAATTTTGTCAAATCAAAACAAATGTTTTATGCTTTCACTGCAATCCTTGTTATAATCTCATGCATTTTACAAGGTATGTTTTATCACGATGTCAGATAATCTTAAGATAGCAATTTTACTAAGATCGTTAGCATGTGGGAAGCCGATCCTATTAATTAGGTTGCTTTATTAACTCCTGGTAAAAATTGCCCTGATGGATTATAGGTTTATGATTAATCTTTGATTATACCATAAAGTTCGGATCTTTGCTCTTGTGAAACAAAAGGCTCTTAATTTTCATCATAGAGTAATTAAGCTTTCGAAGTTTGTGGCCAATGCCCAGATGATTAAGTTGATGTAATGCGGTTTGAAGGAATACCAGAAAAAAATTTAAATGATTAATTTTATGTTTAAGACTTTAAGGGAAAAATAGTTAAATATAGAGTTTGTGTTAGCAGGATAAAAGATTATTCTTTTATTAAGAAGGCACCTTCTTCAGTAAATTGTGAAAGCGATGAATAGATTTGTAGTTGGTTGAGTAGTTCTAATCCTGAGTATAATTATTGTATACCTAAATAAAATACTTGCTACTCAGAAGGTGTTAATATTCCTAATTAAAATTTCTACTTACAGTTACCTTTAATTGATATAAAGAACAATACTTATAATTTCTAAATTCTAAATTTTTTACCAGGTGGAGAATTCACATTACAATAAATATATGATCTCAATAATATTAATTATCAAAAATAATTTATACCTTTTTTTAGCTCAACTCCTATTTATAATCAGATCTTAGTTACATATCCTCAAGTTAAAATGACTTGTAGAAGCTCCTTTAAAGCTTCTTTTGCAAGTTACAGTGGATAAGATTATGGCTTAAAAATAGCCATAGCTTTGGTTATTGTTACTGCTGTTACTGCTTTGATGGCTATAGTGCATTTGTATTATGATATGATTGATTTTTATTTAGTAATTATCAAAAAGAAGGAAGCTAAAGTTAATTATTGGAGCAAAAAAAGATTTAGATTATAAAATACAGCTGAATGGAATACTTTTATTATAGTAAAACCTTTGATATTTATAATATCTTTTATACTCTACATTCTAGTTTGTTAAAATTATTTAGTTGCTCCTTTAGAAATGAAAAAACTTATACATAATTAATGTGTAGATATAAGTCTAGAGTATTTATTTAATTATTTCAGTGATTACTCATAATCAGATCTCCCTCGCGAGTCTCTTGTATATGCTGCTTTGGTTTTTTAAATTTTTGCATTTTTTAGTGATTAAGTTGTAATTTAAGCATTTAATTATTTAGCCCATAAATTAGGGGTAGTGAAGTTAATTAATAAAATAACTTCAAGTAAAGAAAACAAATAATAACCAATCTAAATTCTACCTATTGAAATGAGTAAAGAAATCAAAGAAAATTAACAATAGGAAAAAGTCAAATAAGAAATGGATGTTAACTAAACACAATAAATGAATGAAGAAATTTAAAATAAAATTGAAAGCTTAAGAAATTAAATGACTCCTCAAAACACTGGCCATACACTAGAATTAGAAAACATAGAACATAATGAAGTCGATTAAAAAGTTGAATAAATTAATTAAACAAATGGAATCTAAATCATACAAACTCCTCAGCCATATACTAAAACCAACTCAAATAAAGATATTAAACTAAGCTAATTTGGAAGATAATAAAGAACTAAATCTATTAGAGAAAATGATTAGTTATTACAGATTAACTAACTAAGCAAAAAAAATTAAGCATCTTGACTTTATATAAAACTTGTATATAAATTAGTTTTGCCTTCTATTATAAATATTATTTTATTTTTTCTTTAATTATTATTTTTTTATTTGTTGATATAATATATATTACATTCATTCATATATTCATCCATTTTTGTTAGACCTTACCTAATTATTTTGAAAACAAGATTTTTAAATTTCAAATAAAAAAATATTCTGAATTCACAAAATTTGAAATTCATACATAGGATAGGATGGGTCTGAATAATTTTTATAATGAAATAAATAAAAATAATTAATTTTTTTCAGTGAATCATCAAATATTTATTAAATACCAATTAATTTTTTTTTTGTTTTAAAGAACGAATTAAATTAGGCTTAGGCACACAAATTGATCTTAATAAATAAATATAGTAATTAAACATTAAAATTATTAATTTGATAGAATAAACAATTAATTTGATTTCCAGAGTTGAATTAAAGATATAGAAGATATTATACAATAACTACTAAATAATATCATTTTTATTTTATATTTTACTATTTATTTCAATGGCTGAATAAACTAAAAGTGATGAAACCCCTTCACTAATTAACTTAAATTCTCCTTATCAAAATGGTGTATGTAGTATACAATTATTGAGTGATCACGAAGAAGAGTTTAAAGATCAGAATATGCAATAAAATATGAGCCATAAGATATAACATTTTCAATCATTATAAAATAATATGGCATAAGATTAATAAGAAAGGTCTTCAAATTATTCTTATCAAATAAAATAACAAGATTAGAATGTCTCTTTGAATAACTTAAATGAATATCAGAGGGTATTTAAATATTTTTCTACTTTCATATGTTAAATAGTTACGCATTAATTTAATAAAAGCATAGTGTCCTGTAAATACTTCAAAAGAATCAAAAGAATTGGAACTAAAGCGAAAAAGAAATTCTTTTAAATATAATTTCTTAGCTTCCTGCCTTAAGTCAAAACAGAATAAATGTCAAAAAAATTATTGATGACTTTTCTTTTGAAGATATTTAGTTGATTTCTATACCAAAAGGATCTAGCGTATATACATTTGGTATTTTATTTATCAATGCTAGTGTATTTATCTAAACTCAATTAAATAAATAATAGGTGATAAAAGTGATGGATATTATACACTACTTGAAGGTAATATTTTATTAATAACTTTTCACATAATAAATATTATCTTTTTAGGATAATGCTATGTCACAATACCAAGAGAAAAGATAAAAAAGAATTAGGAAAAAGTAAATGAAAGTAAATTTAAAGATGAAAATCTGAAAAAGGCATATAAAATTCTTAGCTCAAGCGATTTCTAAAGTATTTAAGAGTATTTTAATTGGCCTATCTTAAAAAACTTCTCACAGTAGATGCCTTTAAAAATTATAGAGCCTGGTCAGAGCTTTGGAGATATCACTTTGATCTAAGGAAAAAAGAGGTAATTCATATAAATAATAATTAAATTTTTAATATTATTTATTTTATTAAGAATAAATTCTATTTTTACTGGAAGCTAATGCAAACTGATGAAAATTTCAAAAGAAATTTTTGAGAAACTTATTGATATAAATGAAGAAAAAAACACTTTAAAGGAGAGAGTTGAATTTTTATCTCATATTTCTTTTTTAAATGATTTACCTAAAAATATCATTTAAAATTTGATTTAAGAATCAGAAATTTTAAAGCTATAAAGAGGTACTCATATTTATAAATAAGGAGACAATGCAGATTAAATCTACATTATTTTAGAAGGGACAGTACAAATATGTAAAAAAATTGAAAATTAAGTAGCTCAAAAAAACAAAGATAAAAAAGATAATAAATTCTCATATAATTTTGACCAAAATATGATTAATTCTCAACAGAAATCTGTAAATTTATTTTTGGCAAATTTATTAAATTTAATAAATATCTTTAGTTTTCATTCTTCCCTCTCCCTCATATTTTATAAAAATGAGAGACAGTTCGTATGAAAATAAAGAGTCAAATTATAATTTTCTTTTGCTTAAATGAATTACAACAAATAAAAATTAAAAATTAGCATTTAGATTTTATAAATTTATTGATCTTATAATGCTATGTACAGATTTGATTAGCTATTAATTTATTATCAATAAGCCATTATCATAATATTTTTCTTAACAATAATTTAAAAAGGACATTTAGATAAGTAGATAAAATACTTTAAACAGATATGAGAAGCAAGTATACCAAATTTAATAAGTAGATATGTAGCCTATTGTAATTTTAGATTAAGGTTAGTATTTTGGAGAAGATCAAGTTTTTAATGTTTAGTAAACGAGAAACAGTTAAGCTTAGGTACTATCTCCTCAAGCGGTTGTGATTGGTATTAAGATAAGTCTTTTAGTTTATATACTAATTGAATACAACTATTTAGATATTCTATTCAAGGAAATAGATCTAAAGTAGTAATTTAACTCAAAGAGATAAGAACTGATATTTAGTTAAAACTAGAAAATAAGCTAAAAGAAAAGATAATTTTAATCGAATTAAGAATTAATTCAACAGGTTTAGAATTCGCTATTGAGTAACAGAGAATTCGCAAGTAGATCAATAAATTTCATAAATTAATAGGAATCTGTTTTGAATATTTAAAATAATAGTTAAAATTCTATTTAATCATAAAAAAAAATGCTAAGTCCCTTAACATCTCCCAAGTCTTGTAGATTTGGGTCTTAAATATCTAATCTTAATTTTGAAATTAAATTAGAATAACTTCAAAGTTAAAATTTATCTCCATAAATATCTAAAATTTCAATCAATTCAAATAATAAAAATGATTAAAATTTCAAATCTTCTCTTATCTAAAAAAAAAATACAGATAGAACTTTGTAATTAAACTAAGGAACAACTCAAAAGCATCTAAAAACCCAATCATTTTCTTAAAATTTTGCTTAGTATAGAAACAGCAATATTTAAAAATAAGATTCTAAATTTGAGTAAATTTCAGAAAATTTCCTTGAAGTTGAAAGGATTTAGGATAACTATTTAAATTAAATAAAGAGTTCACAGGGTGGAATATAAGCAACAAATACAACTTCAAATACTATTTCTTCTTAAAATAATATTAATTTACCTATTAACTCAAACTTTTCAAATAAATAAAATAATTTTGGTAAAAATAATGCTGATAATTTAAAATAAAGTAGAGATTTTGATAGCATGGCCTCCCCTTATAAGAATGATTTAAATTAATAAATTGATTTTGACTTCTTAAAGCAATAGTATTTGTAATTATCAACTTTGACGAAACTTAAAAAAATAAAATAAGAACACAATAAAAGAAAAGATCACTTTAGATAATTGTAAGTAAATAGCTAAAAATAACAAACAAACCTTTCAGAATAATCAGATATTTAAAGCTCTTCTACCCTTACCTAAACCAATAAAAAGGGTTCTATAAGTTCACCAAAACTAGATTTACTAAACAATTTATATGAAAGAGGCACTGAAACAGAAAGAATAGTTTACAAAGAAAGGAGAAACCATAATTCGCTAAACTCACCATAAAATTATAATTAAATACTATAAAATTAGGTCAAGTAACCATTTTAGTAAAAAGAAAATAATTAAGCTAGTTTAATTTATTAACTTTCTAGTGGTATTAGCTAATATATATATAAAGATTAGGCTAATAATTAAAATCAAAAGCAGCCACTAAAAGTAGTTCCTGCTATTTATATTGAGGATAGTCTAAATGAAAAATCTCTTGTTTAAAGAAATAATTAAGCAAATTCAATCAATTCTATAGAAAGCGATACAAATCAACATAGTAACTCAAGCCTAACTCTCAGATAATTAAATACTAAAAAGAATAGTAATAAAAATAAAAGCAGTATTAATGTTCATACTCTCAATCTTCCAAAAATATCTCTTCAATAAAAACCATATATTCGTATGAAACAATTTTCTCTTCATCATACATATAAAAATTATGAATAAAATTGATTTCCAAAATAATTAAGCAAAAGTAGATCTTTAAAGAGTAAAAAAAATAGCTATAAAAACCAAACCTTTATTAATCTTCACACTCTCATCTTCCAAAAATATCTTTTCAACAAAAATAATATACACTATTGAAATAATTTTCTCTTCATTAAATATATAAAAAAATTAAGTATAAAATTGATTGTAAAATAAAAAAAAGCTCAATTAAAATTAATAAATGTCTAATTTTTTTTATTTTTTCATTATTAAGATAACAAAATTTATTCATTTATAAATATTAATTATATTCATGAAAAATGAATTTTAAATTATTTGTTAGATTTTTAAGAATAAAATTCTAATATATTTTATGTGATATGAATAGTAATTACTTCAAGTAAGGATTATTCTGATCAATTCAATTATTTAATTTTTGTGAATTTATTAGTTTTTGTAAAGAAAATATCAATCAATGCTTTTATTTTAAATTTAAGCTTAGAAATATTATTTAATTTCGAAACTTTTTTTTTTTGAAATTTTATAATTTTCAAAAAATGATAAATAATAATGAAGAAATATATTAAAATGGATACGAATTAATGATAAATAAATGTTATTATATATTTCAAGTTTTTCAGGTCTAATAAATCATTGAATTTTACAACTTTATTTGTTTTAAATTAATTGATTTTGTGCAAATTTTTTAAAAAACAAATCTTATCACAAATTAAAAAAAGATCAGATTAAATAAAGGAACTTTACTAATTACATACAAGTTTCATAGCTCAAAATAGCATTTTTGAAGATCAAGATTACAATTTAAAGAGAAAAACTTTGAAGCAACATATTTTAGCATTAATAGAGAGAATAGATGTTCGTTTTTTTGTCAAAAAAGATTGGTATGCCTAACAATGCAAAGATTGAGGCAGTTTGTTGGAACAAAGAATAAGGGTGGATAGCAGCTGGTGGTGAAAAGGGTATTTTAAAAGTTTTGAAAATAGAAGATTAAAGATAGAAAGATGGAAGTAACCCTACTCAAACAGGTTAATTGTTAGTCAATAATACTCTAGAATACCATTCAAGCAATGTTTATTTAGTCACTTGGAATGATCGCTATCGTAAACTCACTTCAGTAGAAGAGAGTGGTGTAATTGTTGTTTGGGCATATTACAGAGAGCTCTAAATATGGGTATTACATTAGATTTGAACATTTTTGCAAAAAAATATTGAATAAAAGAATATAAAAGATGAATTAATTCATATAATTTTGAAAAATGGATAAATGAATTGTTTTGATCATTATTTTTGTATATTAATACTACAGAAAGAAGAAATGATCAATGATCGTAAAAAGAGTATTGTCAGAGATTTAAAATGGTCTCCTGATGGATAGAAAGTATGTATTGCTTATGAAGATGGTGCTGTTATTGTAGGTAGTGTTGAAGGTTCACCATTATGGCGTAAAGAATTCTCTCACAAGTAAAACATAATATTAATATTTACTAATCAAAATAATGAAGATGAACCAAAAAATTCAAAACTTTTTTACTTCTATGATAAATAATCTTGTTTTGAATACAAATTTATATATATTTTTTAATGTATAATATTAGATTAGCTTTAATTGAATGGAGTCCTGATAGTAAAATGATGATTTTTGGTACTCCTGAAGGAGAAGTTAGAGTTTATGATAGCTAAGGCATGGAAATGTAAAGATTAAAAATAGCTTGTCTTTAGAAGTTGATAGATCCTTCTAAGTATTTCAGTCCAGATTTACCTCTAGCTGCTATTGACTGGTTCCCTTAGGCAAAAATGTATACTGAGGACACTCCTCCTGGTTTATGTATTGCTTATGGTAAAAATAAAAATAACATCTATTTTTTAAATTAAAACACTCAAATACTTGAAAGCTATTTTTTATAGAAGATAATATCAAATTTGAAACAATTAATTAGAAAAATAATTATTAAAAATAAAAAAGTATGTGGTAGAGTCTAATTGATGAAGAATGAAAAAGATGATGATCCAGTTTTAATTGATACTATGATGAAAATTTTCACTGTTAAATGGAATCCTAGCGGTTCTATGTTTGCTATTAGTGGAACATAAGATGAAAATGGTGAATTGAAGGGAGTAGTCTAATTCTACAGTAATGCAGGTCATCATCTTAAGACTTTAAGAGTAATTCATTTTTTAATTTATTAATAAAATTATTAATTCATTAATATAATCATTAACTCACATAATAATTAAATAAATGAATTTAATCAGGTACCTAATGCTGATAAAGTTACAGGAGTTTCATGGGAAGGTAGTGGGCTTAGAATTGCTATGGCTGTTAATTAAGCTATATTTTTTGCTAACATCAAGCCTGATCATAAATGGGCTTATATGTCTGATGGAACTTTAGCTTTTGCTTACTAAAAAATAGATAGAGTTGAATATACAATTATATTTTGGGATACTATTAATAACAAGAAAAATTTGAAATTTGTTAAGAATCTTTGTTGTCTTCGTGCATCAGGTGATTTATGCTGTATTATCACTGAGCTTATTGGGTATGATTTATGGTAAATTGATCTATGTAATAGTATTGGCTCCCCTATTGATAGCAAACAAATTAATATTTATCCTAATGCAGTCACTATGACAAAAACTCACATTATTGTAAAAATTATTTTATTGTTTATTGAAATAATAAATTTTTCTTTTATTAAATTTAGGTTTGCAGTTAAGATCACGTCTATGTTTGGCAATATAAAAATTAAGTTGAGCGTTTGACAACTTTTGAATAATAAACTGGTTTAAGAAGAGTAGGAAGAGAACAAGCTTGGTTTATTGATAAGGAAAATGATTCAAACAATTAATATGATAAAGATTCTTATGATATCGATCCATAAAGTGAAGATGTTATTTGTACTGTTGCTGCAAATGAACATTTCCTTCTCGTTGCTCGTATTTCTGGTACAATTAATGTATATACATTCCCACATATTTCTCTTGAAAACAAGCTCCACATTTAAACTCGTCCGTCATAAATGAGTTTGAATAAAGATGCAACTCGTCTTGCTATCATTGATCATAATGGAAATCTTAATATTCTTAAAGTAAATTTATTTTTATTTTTAAAAAATTTGATTTTTAAATTAATTTTTTTGATTGATTTTAGATCACACCTTAAGGAGATGAGCTACTTCCATTTGAAAAGAAAGAATGCTGGTTTGTCAAATATTCTGAAGATATTCCAGATAGCTTTGTTTTTATGGAGAGAAGTAGAATGTATATTGTGAATGATTAAACTGCAGAAGAACCAATTATTACTGAAGGATATATTTGTTAATATAAAGACTTTTAAGTTAAGATAGTTTATTTAGATGATATAATGAAATCACCTGATGGTGTATTGAGAAAGGAGGAGTTAACTCTTGAAATAGAGGCTAATATTTTAAAAGATATTAAAGATTAATTATACAAAAAGAGCATGTAGGAAATGTTTATAGTAATTAAATAGCATGACAACGATTGTTTGTGGAGAGTTTATGCAAAGAAAGCTTTAGAAGATAATGATTTTGATTCAGCTGAAAATGCATTTGTTCAATGTTAAGATTATGCAAGTCTTAAATTCTTGCAAAGAATCAGAGAACTTGATGATCGTGAAAGATAAAGAGCTGAAATTCAATGTTATTTCAATAGAGTTGAAGAGGCTGAGGAAATTTATAATAAAATAGAAAGAAGAGATTTATCCATTTAAATGAGAATGAAGTTAGGAGACTGGGCTCAAGTCGTTGACCAAATCAGAGAAGGAACAGGTAATATTAATTTATTTACTCTTTAAATGCTAGAATCATGTTATTTTATTTTTAATTAGGTTAAGATGTTGAATTATAAAAGGCTCGTTTGGAATTGGGTAATTACTATGCTGAAAACTTTTAATGGGAAAAGGCAGCAAAATAATATGCTTTGGCTAAACATAATCCTGGTTTAATTGAAGCATATACTCGCATTTAAGATTATGAAAATCTTGAAAAACTGATTGCTGAAATTCCTGAAAGAAATGAATTATTGCAAGATATGGGAGATAGATTCTAATAAGCAGGTTTATGTGATGCAGCTGTTAAATGCTATGAAAAATTCGGAGACATTAAATAAGCTATTGATTGCTGCGTTCTTTTGAACCACTGGAATTTAGCTGTTGAACTTGCCGAATAATATAATTTTGTCTAAATTGAAGGTTTGCTTGTCTAGTATGCCAATTAACTTTTAGAAAAGCGCAGAAAGCTTGAAGCTGCTGAACTTTATCGTAAAGCTAAGAGAAACACAGAAGCAGCTAAGATTCTTTCTTAAATAGCTGATGATTTGACTGAAAGAGATGTAAATAAATTTGAATATTTATAAATAAAAGAATTATGACTAAAAGTATATCTGATTAATATTATTTTTTTATTAAAGGCTAACCCATTAAACATAAAAAAAATGTATGTTATGGCTGCTTTGGAAGTTGATTTATATAAAAAGCGTATGCTTGATGCAACTATGACTGGATAAGCTACATCAACAGCAAAGGTAAATATTAATTTTGTATTATTAAGCAAAAATTAAAATTTGTGAATAGACTTTAAACTCATTGATTACAAGTACCATTAATACATCAAGTGCAGATAAAATATTAAATAATCCTTGGAGAGGAGCAGAAGCTTGGCACTTCTTTATTTTAGCTTAGAGATAGCTTTATACTGGTTAATTCAAATATGCCCTTAAATCGGCTCTTCGTTTGGGAGAATATGAATTGGATATAGATTAAAAGAAGATTTACTCTCTGATTGCTATTGCAGCTTATTATAACAAATCATTCAGAGAGTGTTCTCGTGCCTTTGTTAAACTTTAGAATCTTGAAAATATTACTGATGATGAGAAAGAAAGATACGAGGCTATTGCTGTTTCAATATTCACCAAGTAATTTTTGTTTTAAATCATTTTTTTTTATTTAAGCTTTTTTATAAAAAAGGCATCCTCCTATAGATTCTCCTTGTGAATTTACTGCCTGTGTTGGTAAAAATTGTACTCAATAAGTCAGTGAATAGTAAATAATAGTTTTAATTTTATTATTTCTTAATTATTTTGTATATTTAACATAGTGACATTCATTGTAGAGCTTGTGGAAGTAACTTTTCTCCATGTGTGGCATCTGGAAGACCTATTTTCCAAAAAGAATTCTATTAATGTAAAAACTGTCGCCACAAAATGATAGAAAGCGAAGTTTAAAGATTAAAATTAAACAATTGTGCTCTCTGTCATAGTCCAATTGATTTAAAGAGGTTTGGTGTTCGTGATGCAAACATTTGAAGATAAAATGCATCAAAATAATATATATTAGAATTTAAATTATAATTTTTAAAAAGCTATTTTAGTTTAAATTAATTTCTATTTTACATATTTTTTGTTCTATTTTTTCACTAGTTTTAACTTTAAAAAAAAAATTTAGTTTAAAAAGATTAAACTTTATTTCACTCTAATCCATCCATTCATTTTAAATACTTTAAAGAAGAAATTTTTTATCAGCTCATTTTTATCAATAATTTTTAAAAATTGGAAGAATTCAGAATTTAATTTAGAAATTTATAAATTCTATAATCTTTATTAGTTTATTCTGAATCTTTTCATTATTCCAAACAAATATGTTAAGAATTATTGAGTAATTTTTTCAAATAATTTTTATGATTCAAAAATAGTAAAAAATTTGAATAAAAACGATTTATTTTTAGAGAATCTTCATTTTTATTTTTTATGAGATGGAATTTAAAATTTAAATTAGAAAAAAAAGGCATTGTTAGATTTATTTGAAGAAATTAGAAAGTAATTTTTTAATTTATTTAAGATATCTAAATTTTGATTTTAAAAGTAATGAACAATAAATTATAATTCATAATAGTAGTTTTAGGTTTGAGCTATTTGGTAAACTTTTTAGGAGTTTTTTAAAAATAGTAAGAGTACTTAGTTAATTATTCAGATTGCAAGTATTTGGAGGCAGATATTTAGCTTTATGGTACTGAAGATTCAGTAATTTATAATAAAGATATCATTATTGGTATCCACTCTAGCATTCATAAAATATACACAACAAATATAGAAGTAAGTAAATTGGATAGAGGCGGATTTTTTGCTATTTATGGGATATCTAATGGTAGCTTATAAGCTAAATAGGTAAAAGTTATAAACTATCCTGAGAATTTATCTTTCAATCCTCATGGAATAGATATCAGAGGTGAATATTTGTATGTTGTTAATCACTCTTTTCATACAAGTGGAGAAAGAGTAGAAACATACAAAATTATCTTGGATGAATAAGGATAAGTTATTTTGAGCTATTTACATGCAACAACAATTGATCCATAACTTAATGGTACAAGTAATGATGTGGTATTCTTATCAGAACATAGATTTATTATTACATAATGGTTGATTTTTCCAATTCCTCTGAAAGGTAATGGTGAATAAAATATAATATACACAATCGCTGCTACAATATCTTAGTTGCTTAATTTGAAATTTACATATGCTTATGACTGTAAATATATTTAAGATAGTGATGCCTAATGTCATAAAATAGAGAGCTCTAAAGGAGTAGCTATAAATGGAATAGCTTTTGATGGAAAAAACACTATTGCAATTAGTGATACTATAGGGAGATAATTGAAGATTTACAGGCTAAATGATAAAAATGAGTTAGAACTTTTATAAACTACATAAACAAATCTGATGATTGATAATATCAATTATGATTAGTAGACTAAGCAATTTATAGGAAGTGGGAGTAACACAGTTTATGAATATCTTTTATTTAATAATAAATTAGAAAGAGTGTTAAAAAATAAATCAAGCAAATCTTCTATCAAATATTCTGCTGTCGTTCAAGCATACAAATATCAATTAAATACTAATTCTATTGAATCCGAATTAATATTCTAATCTTCCTACTCAGTAGCAACTATTTCTGGTGCATTGCTAGATTATTCCTAAAATTATTTATTTTTAAACAATTTCTCTGACAAAAGTATTGCTGTTTGCGTGAAGAGCAGTCAGAAAAAATGATAGATTAAACCCAAATCTTTTTTTTACAATTATAAAAAATTTCGAATGAACAATATAAAGTTAAGCTTTTATTCTTTAAAAGGTTCATGTAATAAAATAAAAAAATATTAATTTTTTTTAATTACTTCTTTGTAAACTTGTGAGCAAGTATTTTTCTCAATTTGATTTGTCTAAATACACCCTTCAATTACTTTTTTGTTATATGTATATGAAAATTTTTAAATATTTTTGTTATTTTTGAGAAAAATTAATTTATAAGTTATGTCTTTAATTTTAGTCCATATTTAGTTCTACTAAGAAGCCTTGAGTTATTGTCAAAATTATAAATAGAATTTCTTTTTAAGTTAATTTACATGAATATAAATTATTAGTAAAATATTTATTCAGAAAATAAAAGTTCTTAAGTACTGTAAAAAAATCTTGTATTGTGAATTTACTAAAGCTAAATGAATAGCAAGTAAAAAGACAAGCTATACCGTTTTTTTTGATATGAAACACAGGATTTTTCAAAGATCTAATCGAATTTATTAATTGGATAATTGGATAAGAGATTTATAATTTGAAGTAAGTAAATTAGTTGGATCAAAAAGAATAGAATGTATGCATATATGATAATCCAAAATCTTTAACTTTTTTGTGAAAATATAGAGTATAAAAATATATATTCTGTAAAAATTTATAATAATCCCGCTTTATTATTTAATAATATTAGTATTTGAGAAGAAGTCTTATCGAAATTTTATAATTAATTAGGGAATTAATACATACTTTCTACTTTTAGAAACTATCCAAAAAGAAATTTATACTTACAATATTGTATGTGAATAAAAAATAGCTAAAAAAGAATAATAAAAGTGAAAAGAAAATTATTGAAAAAAATGGTGGATTATGAAAGAGAATAATAAGAGGACAGGATAATAATATAAAATGTGAGAAATAACAAAGAAATTTTAATTCTTTAGGATAAATTTTATTTAGTATTTGAGGTAATCAATGTTTATTATCATAGTTGTTTGAGTGGTAATCAAATCAATGACTATTAATTTTCAGGATAATAATAAAAACTTAATTAAATATTTAATTTATATGGCTACAATTACTTGAAAGTTTAGGCTCAAAAATTTATTTATTTCTTTCATTCTTTCTCTCTCTCTCTTTTTATGTTTTTATTAACCCATAAGCATTTATCTTCTTGTTTTTAAAATGGGTTATTTACTAGCTTACCAACTTACTGGATTTAGCATGAAATCTACTTAAATTTAATATTACGTATTATAAAAGTTAAAATTTAATCATTTCAGATTTTCTATGAAAATTGTAAAAGTAATCATAAATATTTGTAAGCTTCAATTAATTCAGTTCTATTTTGCGCATCAAACTAAGTCTAATTTTTTTAACAAAAAAGAAACAAAAATGAAAAAATGCCTTCTTGAAAATCAAGCAGGCTAATTGAGATACAAGATAGATAGATAAATAAATAAATAAATAAATGCATTCATTAATAAACATACTTACTTACTTTTCAATTTAAACTACTTTTACAAGCAAAAAAGTGAATTCAATTATTTTGTGCTTTTTCTTTATCAAAAGAATAAATCCTTATGGCAATGGCAAAAGAATTAGAGAGTGAGCGAGTAAAACAAAAAGAAGAAATTAAAAAATTCAATAAAATAACAAAGAAAACAAGATTTGATTGATTAAGAATCAACCTGTTTTCAAATTACATAGTGTTTTTGATTTATTAAGTTTGAAAGAACAAAAAAATAGTATAATTATTTTCTTTGTTATTTATTAAAAAAAAATATTGTAAAATAAAGAAGAGCTAATCAAATACAAACAAACAAATAAACAAACAAACAAAGAATATCGAATATTGATATTTGATTAAAAATTGCAAATATATACATTTACATAGATAACACAATAAGTTTTATGAAGAATAATTCAAGTAATTCAGGTAGCTTAAAGTTACCTCAAGCTATTGATTTTTCATTAAATCAGCGTCTCTAATTCAACTCCCCTCGTTTCAGTGCAGAGGAAAATGCAAAACTTAACACTCCAAATTTGAAGAATAATGTATTGGGTTCGAGCAAGATAGGTTTTAAATCTAATTAGTCTAGTCTACAATTAAATAATTAACAGCTTTAATAATCTTAGCAAGGATAGTTGTCATAATAATAAAGCCCTATGCATAATTAATTATAGTCCAGTAGCATAAGCTCCACACCAAAGATAATATCATTAAATTAAGAGTAAAAGAGAGGATTTTCAGCTAAGAAAAAGGAATAGGAATAACCAACGAATTCTATATCAGGTTATGTTTAAAAGTTCTTTCAACAATAATAATAGTAGCATTAAGGATCTTCGCTATCAAATCAAAATGAAGCAATAGAAATTAGTGCTATTACAAAATAAGTGATTAGGAAATAGCCAGTACAAGCTCCATACATGATTAAAAAGTAAAGTATTGGAAGCTTTTAGACAGTAGATATAAACCTTAACTCTTTATCGCCTTCTTCAAATAGTATAAACAACTAAAATTTACCCCAATCTCGCAAAGCATCTCACAGAAAGACTTAAAGCAGTCTTATAAATTAGTAGTAGCCAGTTTCATACTCATAAAGCTTCTAACTGCATAATTTTTAAAAATCAAAAGATTTCTCAGCTGAAGAAGTGCTTTCTGATGAAAAAAATGCTTCTAAAAGTAATTTAGGCTAAGAAAAAACATTTAATAATATTTCTAAAAACTCTAGTGTTTCAACTAATATCCCTTAACTTCCACTTAATTTCAGTTCAACACCTTCTTTAGGCAATACACTCACATAAAGTAATATTTTATTAAGTTTTGCAAATTAGGCTATGTAAATTACAAATAAAATTCATATAAAAACTCAATTTATTGATTTAGTTGAATTTACATTTTAAAGCAAAAATATTTAAATGATTCAGAATACTTCTTATTGAATTAAATCAAAATCTCAATCAATCAATATATCTATCAATCTTAATCCTCAATCTATCTATTTATACTAAAATCACCTTAGGTTATTTTACAGTGCAAGTTTAATTAATATTTTTACTTGATTTTTAAATTCATGCAAGGGTAATTTGATAAATCAAAAACACTTTCGAGTGCTTAAAAAAATTTAATTCCCACTAAATCTCTCAAAAATATACATCTATCTATAATATTTAAATTAGATCACTGACCAAAGCTATTTGCTTTAAAAAAGCGATTGCAGATTTGGCAGAAAAATACCAATTAATTTAATTTAAATCAATATTAATATCATTCTCAAAAACTTTAAGAAATACTTTTTCAACATTTTCATCATTCGAATTGAACAAAAAAGAAATAGAAAATAGTTTCGGGATTAATTACTTTTTTACCTAATTTTTTTACAGACTCTAAGAAAGAATTTATAAAATTCTATAATAATTTAATTTTTTTTAATAAATAGACAAAAATTAGATACTACTAAGTAATTATATCACAAAAGTTAACAAAGGTAAAATTTAAAATTTATTCAAACATTAATAAATTTAGAGGAGTTTTATTTTTTTACTATTAATTTATTTAATTATAAAATAAATATAGAAGACATAAATGTAAAAGCTAATGCGGTATTTTAGCCTTCTTCACCATATTTCAATTAACAAATCACAAACATGTAACATACAAATAATCAAAATAATGAGAAATTACAAAGTGCATAAATGAATGAGCATCAAACTAAATCAGCAAGATCAACACCTAAGCATAATTTTGCATTTGAAGCAAACTAAACGCCTAAGCAAAAGCCTTTGGAAATGGGATATCATCCATTTTCAGCCAAGAACTCCTCATCAAAGAAAGTTTTTGGATAAGGTACCTTATCAAATAACTTTTAATCTAATTAAAGAGGAAATCGCAGTAGCTCTGGACATATTAGTTTAAATTTAAAAAGTTAAAATTAGAAAGGTGAAGTAATGATACAAAAAAAACTAGAGCAAATCAACACAGAGAGAGTCGGTGCAGGCAAAAGTTATAGCTTTACACAAGGCTAACTTTAACAAGTACTAGCAACTACTAATTAAAATCTATTAGCATAAAATTAACATTCCAACAATTCTAATGGATAATCTTCTGAATAATAATAATTTTTTGGAAATAAGCTAAGCAGTTAATAGAGAAAATAAAATATTGGAGTTTCAGCTCTTTAACAAAGTAATTAAGCAGGTGTTATTATCTTGTAAAATGGAAATACCATTAAAAAAGCTAAAATAGAAATAACAAGAAAAAAATAAGCTTCCCAATCTGAAATTGAAAAAGAAGAAAACTCAAACTAATCTTAAGGGGTCAATTCTTAGACAGACAGATAGCAAAGAAAAGAACCTTAAAACAACTTTAATATATAATTTTCTAATAATCAAAATTATAAAGATAAGATAGTTAAACAATAATAATAGCTTAGCCTTCTAGTTTCGTAATAAAAATAAGAGTAAATGAATGATTTTGAGTTTGACATTAAAGATAAAAACGATGAAAAAGATACTTAATCTTGTGAAAGCGAAAATTCCAGCATCAATACAAATAATAAAAATAATTTAAAAAATATGAATAGTAGCTCTGAAAATGCAACTCCGGTCAATAGTAAAAACAAAAATAGTAATACTAATAGTAGCAAGAAGACTTTTATCAGTAAGATGTTTGATAAGTAGCATCCAGAATATTAGTATTATCATCATGGATTAATGAAAGCTTTTAAAACACCTTATCCTATGGATAATATCTCGGTATTGTTTAGATAACATTTCTTGCAAACATGTCAAGGAGTACTCTATTCTAACCTAGCAAGGCCAGTCAATCCTAAAGACTTAGTAACTAAGAAAGTCCAACTTGGTCCACGTAATCCAAAATGTAACATTTTTTATTTCATATTGATTCTCATTCACTTCTTTAACATCTTATGATAAAATTATCTTTTTTATAAATTTAAATGACAATTAATATTTGAATTTTAAAATAGATAAAAAGACATTAATATTTGATATGGATGAGACATTAATTCATTGTAACGAAAATACCTAGACTCCATCTGATGTGATAGTTGATGTTAGATTCCCAACTGGAGAGTTTATTTAAGTAAAATTATTTGAATAAAGAAAGTATTCTAAAATTAATAAAAATAGGCTGGCATTAACATCAGACCATATGCTATTGAAATACTGTAAGAATTGAGTGAAGAATTTGAAATAGTTATATTCACTGCTAGTCATAATTGCTATGCATAAGCTGTAATAGATTATTTAGATCCCCAAAAAAAATATGTTCATCATAGATTTTATAGAGATCAATGTATTCAAACTCCATAAGGAGTTTATATAAAAGATTTGAGAGTCTTTTAAGATCGTCATTTAAATGAAATGGTTCTAATTGATAATGCAGCTTACTCATTTAGCTTCTAAGTTGATAATGGTATTCCCATAGTCCCCTTCTATGATAATAAATCAGACACTGAACTTCTTCATCTTTGCAGCTATCTTCGCAATCTCCATAATGTAAATGATGTAAGATCCTATAATCGTCAAAATTTGAAAATGCACCTTTTCAATGAGCCTGAGGGTCCATAAAAGGTGTATGAAAATCTCTCCAAAAAAAATTTATGAAAAACAAGAATTAATTTTGAATGAAAACAAGAACTGTAAAAATTCATCTATGAATATGTTAATTAACTAAATAAAATTAAGATAAAAAAAACATAAAATAAAAATAAATTAAAAAGTATTTTTGGAAATATAAAAAAAAAGTCTAAAAAAAGAGAGAAAATCTTAAATAAAATTAATAAAGGAATTTTACTTAAAAATCATCTTAATTCTTAATCTTCAATCTATTCAGAAAAAAAATAAAATAAAAAATAAATCTGTTATATTATTATTAACTATATTATAAATTTGGCCTACAGAATGCCAAATTAATCTAATACAATCAATACATTATTATACTCAACCAAAAAAAATCCATAAATAATTAATTTAATAATTTCTTTTACTCGCTTAGTTTATCTCATAAAGATTTATTTATAAATTTATGTAAAATGACTTTTCATAATTGAATTATCAATGTAAATAAACTCTTTTTGTATTAAATTTTAATTCTAATTTCATAAATTATCTAATTTTCAAAGTAGAACGCTCAAAAAAAACTTGAACACAAATTTTAAGATTTATTTTTTAATATGTAAAAATAAATGAGTTTTTGAATTTAAATACATTTATTTTTTACTAAAATATTTCACATCAATACATTATTCCGCTATAATAATAAAATAAATAATTTACTGTTATATTTTAACTTTATATACTTCCTCTATTTAAATCTAATCGATGCTCATTAAAGCATCAAAAACAATAGTTTTATTTTACCAATATAAAAAATAAATTAAATACTTTGGAAAGATATTATTTAGCAAAAATAATATTTTTATATAAATTAGAATTACATAAATATTTTCTCAAATAATATTTGTTAATAATAAATATAAAGAAGTTAATAACTATAAAAAAAAAGTTATGAGTAAAATGTTTTAAATAATTTTTATTTTAATAAAAAATGAATTGAAAATTTAAATTCATTTAATTCAATTAGACTTATTTTCATACAAATGATTGGTTTAAAATTTCTTTAAATATGGGGAAATTTTATGATATACAATATACAGTTTGAAAGGGATTATGTGTAGAGATATTCAGATTTTGAAGTGAAAATCATAGAATTAATATTTAATAAAGAGTAAAATTGAAAGAAAATGGAGAACAAAAAAATAAGTAAATAAAAGACAAAGAAAATTAAGATTCTTTTTTACCTAAGATTTTAAATAGAAAAAGGTATTAGATAAGAAAAATTACTTAAAAAAATAACTATAAGATAGTAGAGGTAAGTAAAACCTACTCAATTAGTAAATGCTAATAGGTGAGAATACAATTTTGATAAAAAAATTTAAGAAAAGGAAGGAGCCAAAGAGAAAAAGAGAGCAGAGTTTATATACATTTTTGCCTAAAAACTGTAGGCGGTAAGTTTCGGCTTTAACTTCAAATATCTTCCCCTTCCAAAATGTAAAGCTATTCAAAAGATAGAAATAAAGCAAATATGGTATCAAATCAAAGCCATGCTATTAACGAATATGATATTTTTTCTTAAATATAATAGTTCAAATGAAAAAATGAGTAGAAATTTATGTAAATTTTATTATTTAGCATCAAAAGCATTCCATATAATTTAAATAAAATCATTGAAGTGAAAGGAAAAAAGAATTGTCTATTACTTATTTTAGCTATTGAAATAACAAAATATTAATAAGTTACAAAAAGCATAAATTAGGATGATTAAAAATATGATAAGTAATTTATTTTATCTGTTTTAATACATATAAAAACTAAATAGGAACCATATTTAAATTACTAAATGATAAATACCTAAATATTCATTCTATTTTGTTTCATTAGAATAGAAAAAAAAGTATAAAATCTATATATTTATTTTATTTTAAATATCAATTAATTGGTTCTATTTAAATTTACATAAAATGGTGGAGTAGAAATGCAATTAATGATAAAAATAAGAGATAGATTAATTAAATTTATTTTTTACAGTTATTCTCAAAGTGTTTGAATTTTTCTCAGAAAAAATAAAAACTAAAATATTATTTGGATTCTTTAAAGCAAAAAATATATTTAAAGAAATATACATATTCTACCAGAGAAAAATAAAATATTTGTAATTACATTTTCAAAAAAGAACAAATAATTAAATCTTTTAGAAACTAAGTCTAACTGGGAAATTATCCAGATTAATCTACTTATCAAAATCAAATTCCATTTAGATATTGAATTTGGTGGAAAAAATTTGTCCAGATTATCTAATTATTTTGTTAAATAATAACATTTAATGGACATAAAAAATATTATTCAAATATGTAAACTTTTTTATTTATTTACAAATCTTATTAATTAAGTTGAAATCCCTTTTATTTTTTCAAAAGAATTGTAAATTTTTTATTAATTCAGCTAGTATGTAAATTCAGGATAATTTAGTTTCGTGGTAATTCTTTAACATATTTTTTTTATTAATCTTATAGATGCAGTTTTGGTTTGTTTAGAGAGGGGTAGAGAATTTTTACTGAATTTGATCAATTTTACTGTTATCGAAACTAAAAAGATAATTGATTTATTTATTATTACTTTTTACTAAGATTATTATTATTATATCTTAAATTAATCTGAAATGATTTAGATTTGATTTGTTTTTACTATGAAGATTTAATATAAATGATATCTTTAAATTTAATTGTTGAAAATACTATAAAAATATAAAAAAATATTAAAAACAATCCTTTGATTTAAAAAAATAATAGTACAAAAAAAGTAGAAAAAACCCAATAGCTTAAAGCAAAAATCTCAAATCCTTTAAAAATAGTTTAAAA
This sequence comes from Tetrahymena elliotti 4EA, assembly GCA_000231825.2. NCBI lineage: Eukaryota > Ciliophora > Oligohymenophorea > Hymenostomatida > Tetrahymenidae > Tetrahymena > Tetrahymena elliotti. The sequence goes on from JH720317.1 coordinate 558,660, forward strand.
GATAGCAAATTTATCATATCAAATGTTAATTTGGACTATCTGCTCAGTTCTCTTTGCATTCTATGTAAGGTGTGGAACTATTTTACCTACAAGCAGTTAATCTTTGATGGCTTACTCCTCTAATAAAGGAGAAAGTACTTATTACTAATTTTAGTTCACTACCCAAAATATTGTAGAAAGCAATGCCAGCATTTAAGTAAAATTCCCAAACGACTTTGATTATGTGTCATTCCCAGATCTTCCAGAGTGCTACTTACAGCTCGGAGTTTCTTCATAATTTTAATCTGCTAATTGCACAATCAGCAAATAAGGTGTGGCTAATGTTTTTACAGAAAGTATTCCTTTGGATGTGATCACTTTAGTTTTAGGCCAAATTACCAATCCAAAATTTAAAGATACTTCCAGCTAATTCAGTGTCAGAACATACTATAACACAGTGCCTGTTGATGTTAATGATATTTTTGGAATTGTTTCTTTTGCAGCAAAGCCATGTAGAACATTTGAAGTTATTTCTTTTTTAATATAAAATTAGATTGCTTGGATTTTATTATTAAAAAACCTCTATTTATTAATTAATTTAGTAACTTGATAGGAAATATAAATTATCTTTCTAAACCAAATTTTCTTAATATCAATCAAATAGTTAATTAATAAACTATTTACCCACACATTATTAAAATTTACAAATCTGTCTCTATTTAAATAAAAATAGTTGATTTGATCATAGTTTCGAAATTTATATAATAAGGAAAAACGTAAAATAAAATAAAGCATGAATTAATACTTTATTTGTAAAGTGAATAAATAATAGCTTGATTTTTATCAAAACCAATGATTATTGATTAAATAGATGTTTTATTTGGAACAAATTATATTTAGTTACTTCGAAATTTTGATTAATTTTCATAAATTGTTTCCCAAATTAATTAAAGGACTTTATTACTAATTCTTCTCTCATTTCTTGATCTATAACCTTCCCAACTCAATAAATATGAAATCATATTTTTAAAAAGAACAAGAATAATTTTTTATTTGTAATGCTAAACTTAATTTATCTTTTAAAATAAATATTTTTAAAGTATTTCACTGGGAGATATTTAAATTTTTAGATAAAAAAAAGCAAGAATATAATTACTACTTTAAATTGCTTCTTAATATTCATCAATCTTCTCAATTTAACATAATTATGATAGCCATTTAAATTAAATTTTTTTATAGTATTAATTTAGGGCCCCAATGTTTATTAGTTAAGTAATAATAGAATCAGTGAAGGATCAAGTTGGGAATTCAACTTTACACCTGCCTAATCTTATTCTTCTGGAAATAGTTTCAGATTCACTTTCCCTGATGGTTTTAACTCAAATAAAGTGCTGTGTAACATCAAGGGTTTAACTGGAAATGACCCTTTGACTACTGTTTCGTTTAACAAAAGAATTATTACTTGCTAGAATGTGATGAATCCTATTTAAGGAAATTAAGTTGTTAAGATTATTAATATGAGAAATCCTAATTTTAGTGGTATCATGTAGGGTTTTACTATAGAAATACTATAAGGAAGTTCAACAGTTGTCTTAGAAAAGATTAATTTCCCAGGTAATATCATTATCAGCCCTGGATAGCCTACTATCTCCTATGTTTCAAGTGATTAGTTTAAATATTCAAACTCAACATACAGCTTTTTTATCAATCTTGTAAATCCTGTATATGCAGGTGACAAGCTTTATATTAATTTCACAAGTGAATGGTATTTGTTCAATCCAAACTGCACAGTTATCAATGGGTAAAAAATTGATATTCTTTTGTTAAAAAATTATGTATGTAAATTTGACTATGTAAAAGATCATAATAGCCACTTTTAAAATATAAATTAATTTTTAAGCCAGAATTCAGTAATAAAATTCCTACTAATCATACATAATATATTAATTCAAATTCTTATTGAAATTCTTTATTTATGAGCCACTTTTTAATTAACTCTAACATATTCAGGCTAATTTTACATTATTAATAGATTTAAACAAATTTCCAATCAACCAGTTAGATGCTCTCTTATTCCTAATACAGAATCATATGTCATTGATAACTTCGCTCAAATTGATAATTCTCAAAGACTTGTACTCTCTGTCTTTTTATAAACTCCATAAACACAAAATCTATATCCAGTAATTACTATTAATTCATTTTTGTTTACATTCTTTTTTCACCCATCCCAAATCAGCTATTTCTTAATATCCTAATTATTTGTCTTTTTTAATTTACCTAGCAAGTTTTATGAAAAAATTTACTCCTTATTTCACTTTAATTTGATATAATAAAATTCTTTTTGACCACAAGTATCCAGCGAAACAAATTATTTTGTTCAAATTGAATTGTGAGAATTGTCGATTGTATCAAAATTAAGATTTCATCCATTCAAATATCACATCTTCATCATTTTTCATAATTATTAATAATTGATAATGTATTTAACATAAAGGTTACAATTTCAACTTACAACACGAGAAGAAGTGCTATTGTTGACTTAAATACTGTAACTGTTAGCATTAATGCTACATATGGTGTAGTAAAAGAATTTGTTGCTCATCCTCTAAAAAAACCTCAAACCTCTCTAGCAGGAAAAACAGCTTCATTGGAAATGACATTTTTCTTGAAAACCTTCTTGCCTAAATCTGATGTTGATTCTTTCGGTAAATTCAGAATTGACATCTTTCCTCAAATAGAACTTCCTACTTCCGAATATGGACCAGTAACATGTAAATTCTATGGTGATAAAGAATCTGCTAATGTTTGTTCAGATACTACTCATTCTTTTATTGCTACACCTGCAGATCAGTCTAAAACAACAATCTATATGTATACTCCTTAGGGATTAAGTTATCAAAGAAGTGAAGTACCTATAACTATATCTACTTCAGGAAATGACTAAAATTATTACAAAGGTTTTCCTCTTGATCCTCTTGTATAGAGATATTATTTCCATGTCCATATATGGAGTAGACCAAATTCAGGTTAATCTCTTCCTGATGCCAATTCTTCTCCAGACATTCCTCCTGCTTATAATGTCCCACCTGATGAAGTATACTTCTCAGAATTCATACCTGCCTATAGACTTATTGATGGGCCTGAAGATCCAGATAACACTTCAACTACTCTTCCTAATAAACCTAGATACCTTACTGCTCCTAATCTCAGCTTTGATTACTACTAGACTCAAGCTGATTAGTTTACTTATGTTAAAGTTACATATACTCACAGAGATAATGCAGTCAAAAATTATTAAATTAGACCTCCTGGAACTAGAAATTACATAATGCGTATTTACTTTGTAAGTGGGTGGGCTAATGGTTTAGGTTATTCTACTCCAGGAACTGATAAAATTATTAAAAATTATCCATGTTTGATTAAAGGAAACATTAACTCAAGTAATTAAAATATTGCTCAATCAGCCTGTGACTTATTCATAGGGTCACCTACACCTTATCTGTAAGTAAATAATCTACAAACATTAAATTTTGATGATGGCACATTTGTTACAGTTATTATTCCAAGAGTCAGGTTAGCAAATACACCTAATTTTGATTGTTTTCTTAATGTTGAAATAGATGAAGAAACTCCTGGTTTCAGAGAAGATGTAGTTATTGTTTATAAATCTTCAAATCGTAAACTCTTTACAATTACTGCTGCACCAAGTATTTATTAATTATTCATTAATTTTTAATAATATTTCTTATTTTAAATTGCATTTTATAAAAATTTTGAAATAAATTTAAAGAAAAATCAAATCTTAATTTTTGAATTTGAAAAAAAAAAATACAATATTATTTATGCCAATCAAAATTTATTTAATATAAAGGTGCTTAAACTAGTGGACTTAATATCAGTCCTAGTTCAAATGTTTTAAATGATAATCCTACATATTCTTTCACATTTTCTTAGCCTGATACCTTAGTTAGAATGATTACAATTGATTGGGACCCAAGCTTACCAATTTCATTTGAATAAGTTGATTGTACTGGCACTTTAGGAACTTTAACTTGTATTAAATTCGGAGCTCCTGTTTGGTAAATTTATGTAACTAATAATGGAATCAATAATCTAAATGTGAATATTGTATTACCCATAAATACAAGTGTTAATCCAGCATACGAAAAGACATTAACTTTTGTTGCTAGATCTTTTGGAACTAACAACCAATAAAAAATTAATAAAATTGGTACTTATTATTTCCCACCTAGAGATATGGGTACCTCTACCTTTACATCTTTGATTACAAATCCCAAATATTGGTTTTAAGTAATTTTTTTATTTTAAAGTAAAACATAATTATTTTTACTCAAAACTAAATTTAATAGGGATATGTCTCTTCTCATCAAATTACTTTCAAACTTGAGCAACCTGTACCTGATAATTGGTACATTTAATTTGATTTTTCCGCAGGTATCACTGTTAATCTTGATGAATATTTTATATTTCAAAATAATGATGGTACTGTTTTATAGCCACTTGATGAGAGAGGTATTCTATTAGCATTTTCAGGTTCAACATTTAAAATATGGAATCTTAAAGCTGTTTAAGCATTAAAAACTATATCTGTTTCTTTATCTCTTACGCTTCCCTTGACTACAACATGCCTTGCAGCTGTTTCTATCAAAACAGAATATGTAAATGGATCTAGCAATATGAGAGTTAATAAGGTAAATACTAATCATGCAGATGGAAATTTCTAATTGAGCTAATTAGCCATGGTAGATTTTAAGGTAGTAAATCCTATTGATTATCTGATTAGCCCACAAGAAAGCTAAGTTGCTCCTTTTAATTTTCAATTTAAGCCTGATAAAACATTGTAAGTAGGTGATACAATCACATTGAGTTGGGATAAGAAGACTGCTTCTTAGGATGGCTTTTAATATCAAACTGATCTTTCAAGTAATCCTTACACAATTATCTGCTCTATAAATGGAGCTAATCATCCCTGTTCAAAAAGCTCAACTGCAAACACTTTAGTTGTAACAATAGTCGTTAATTAAGTTTTGACTGCAGGTGTTTCCTACAACTTTTAAATTACAACAGATATAGCCAGTGATTATAATGGAATCATATACCCCACTACAGGAGGTTATTACTAATTCAAAATTACTACAAAAAGTCCTCAAACTTATCCTACTCCTGATTATGTTTAAAACTTCTCTTAATACATTTTTATTCGCCCTAGAGATTTTGTTGATCTTACTTTTAATTTTGCTCATACCTCTGAAAAAAGTCAAACAATTTACGAAATATCTTTTATTTTGGACCGTGATGTGAATGCATACTCTTAAGGTGGTAGATTTTTTATCTATTTTCCAATCTATCAGAATTCTAAAGCTATTTTTGACTCTGATTTGGGGCTTGGTTCAAGTAATCCTGGTTGCTGGTTTGGTAGTGAATTTAAAATAGAAGCATCTGCTAGTAAATTAATGTGCATCCTTACTAAAGCAGGTAGCTCTTCTTAAAATGATATCCTTAGCTAATATAGTGCAAGACTTGAAATAATAAATTTCTAATAACTAAATTAACAGAAAAAATATGATCTAATTATTGGTAAGATAAAAAATCCTCCATAGGGCTCAAGTCCCTTCTAAATAACTTTCATGACTTACAATATTAACACCCCATATAAAATTACTTATTTGAATTCAATGATTCAAGACATCTATATTGGCGAAACCTAGGATACTTAAACTACATTGACCTCAACATAAATGATCTCTTTTTAAGGTAAGGTATAAGACAACAACTAGGACTTAGTTCATTCAATTATAAATTTATAAAGTGCAATGTAAGACGGAGATTATTTTATAGCGGAGTACCCAGGAGTTTACTTTACTTCTACAGATAATCAAGGTTCAAATCAAAACCAAGGTAATCTTAAAACTTGTGACACTTCTAAATACTATTATTGTATTTCAATGGATGATATAAAATGGGTAATTTGGAAAATTTAAACAACAATAGCTTAAAATACTGCCTAAAGTGCTAATATTTCCTTACTAAACAATCCTTTATTCATTTCTCGAGCAGATGTCACATTCAACTCTTACTTTTTTGTCTCTAAAAAGTATTAAGGATAGGTTCTTGAAACTGTTCCTATAGCATCTTGGAACAATTTGATTTCTGCTATTACTTCGCCATCAATGGATTTAGTAAACTCTGCTGATTATTATAGAAAAAGCAGATCAGCTGCTGAAATAATTATTTCATTTACAACATCAAGAGTTCTTTACTCTACAAGCTCTATAATGATTACTTTCGATAGTACATATAAACCTTTTGCTTAATGTCGTTCTGATATAGCTAATGGCAGCAAGCTTTTTTCTTAATCAAGCGATAATTCTGGTGATATTGGTTGCTTTGTCTAAGAAAATTCATGGTATATTACAGGATTTAAATAAATGGCTTAAGGAAGTACTGTATAGATTTATGGTTTAGTGGATATGCCTTTAAGTTCAGCTACTTTTAGCATAACAACATTTGGTAATCAACCAGCATCTAGCATATTGGCATAAGGATATACTATTGAAACAGTATCCTCTGCGCCATCAATAAGCATGACTAATAATGAGAATTTTAAATTTGACACTAACATAGTATTAATTCAAGCTTCTCCACTACAAGTCAATTATGTTGGAGACTTAAGGATATCAATAAATTCTCCTGTAGTTTTAACAGATTCATTCAAAATCTCTTTAGCAAAGAAAAAATTGATAGGTGCCACTTCCACAGCAGATGGATTTTAAAGTTTACCAGACATGAAAACCTTTATTATAGGTTATGCCATAGATTAAAGTGATGGTAGTATTATTCCTTTCTACATTAAATCCTCAGATACTACTTAATATGATGATTCAGGTGATTTTATAGTTATTAATTTTAAATTGTATAAACCACTTGCTGCAAGTAAAGACTACACAATTGTTGTAACAACTTAAAAAATGGATGACTCAAAAACTGATGGAATCAACTGGCCCTAATCAGTTGGAGCTTACAAAGTTGATATATCTTTCCCTACCTCAAAAGTAATTATATTTTTTATTCATTTCTTGAGAATTAATGTATTATCCTCCCCTTATTATTTTCAAAACAAAAATCAAAAAATTTTTTTTAATTTTTAATTTTTTCTGGGGAGGTAAAAATGATGAGATTTTATAAATATTTTTTTATTATGATCAAGGTATTTCACACAGAATTTGTTGAAGTTTATGGTTAAAAGTTTACGACTTTAAATTTTTATAGTACAAATAATGGATTAGGATAGACTAATTTAATTTATATATAATTTAAACCATCGGTTTTAATTTCCGTGACAGATTCTCTTATTATTGAATTCAATACTTAAAGTTTGGATTCTATCAATCTTTTTGATTCCGATTTGGGATTAGGTTTACTAAGTTACACATAATTAAATGCAGATTTTGTGTAAGGAATTACTAGTGGTAAATGCAGGTTATATAATGGTTATTAAGCTAATGGAGTAGCAGCAAGAGTAGTATGTACTGAGTTTAGCAACTCTATTTCAACATCAACAACTGCAGGAATATTCTTTTAAATTACAAATCCTAGTACAGTACCTGAAGATACTTATATTCCAATATTTATATATTCAATTGCTTAAACTATAAATGGTGAATTTAAGAAAGGTAACTGGTAAATAATTGAATAGTAATATATAATAAAATCATCAGCCGTCTCTGTTTCAGGAACAAATGTAATTCCTACCAGGTCTAATTTAGCTATGGGTGCCTCTAATGTATAATTAACTTTTAATGTACCAACAGCTTTTTCTGTTTCGGATATCCTTATTATTACAGTCAATGAATTGTGGATTCCTGCTACTGCTTCATCAACAGTAGATTAGAGTCAAGTTTTTTGCACATCAGGAAACATGTTCCTTTTAGTAAATAATAAAATTTTTGCTTGTCAGTTCACAAGTGCAGTTTCTTCAGGAACAGATATCATCTTTAAAGGGTAAGTAACAAATTTCTATTTCTCCAACCCTTACACTATTTTATCAAATACTCAACTTACATTTAGTGCATATGCCTCTTTCATCAGCAATAAATCTACCTCTACAGTTAAAATTGCATGCAATCCAATGTCTTAGTTAACTGCATACTAAGCTTCTGCAACAGATGTTTTAATCCCTACTCCAACATTTATTCCAACTAAAACTATATCTTAATATGTTGATGTTCTTTTTGAAATATAGTCAATACTTTTGAGCAAGGTAACATATATAGAACTCACTCACAGCTTAACAGGAGTTACTTTAGATCCAAACAAAACAGAATGTTTAATGGCACCAAATTCAGATATCGAAATAGTTTAATGCTATTAAGATGGAACAAGCTTTTTGCTAACTATTAAACCTTACAGCAATGATTCACTAAAAAAGATAAGATTTATCACAAGAAACAAACCTCTGAAACTTCCAAATTCTTCATCTGCTATTAACTATTAACCAGTAGCTAAATTTAAAGATGCTAATAATAACTTTTTATTCTAATCAAATGTAGTTTTATAAAGTTATTCTGCTTTTTCTGATCCAACTCCAAATTAGCCAAATGTTATTACAAGTTTCACTGCTTTTGATGCAGATGTTCTAGATAAAAATCCAGAAACAAGGTATTTTGATTAAGAACCTTTCTCATAAGGAGACCCTGGTTATGGTCCTTTAGTATTTAAATTTTGCCCTTAAGAAAATATCCCAGTAGGTTAGACTATAGATTTTATTTTTTCAAGCAAACTAACTATGCTAGATACAACTAATTGGGGTACTGGAACTTTAATAGGAGGAACAGAAATATATTAGAATAAACTATTTTGCAAAATAAATGGAAAAATATAGACATCTTGCATTTTTGATTCAACAGGCAAAATATCAATTACTGTAGCACAAGCATTATCATAATAAACTTATAATTTTTACTTAGACACAACGAATTAATAGTCATACCCAAATTCACATGGTATTTATTTTCTTATTTAAATTTAAAAATTTAAATATTTTTGTCATAAAAAATAGGATTCAAATGGAATTAGTCATCTAATTCAGATTTAAATATAATGTAAGTTTAAATAAATACAGCAAATAAAAAATATAAATCTGATTTGAATTACTTCGCTATTAATTAACCCTACAAATTTAAAGCATTAATATCTACCACAACTATCTCCTATGCACACAAAGTAGCTGCATAAAAAAATATGCTAACTCTTAACTTGAAATATGACTCATCAGTAAATTAGCCAACTATGATTATTGTTGAATTTGAATCTTATTCTTAATCTGATACTCCAATTTAATTATATAATTAAGATACTATGCATGGATTAAAAGATGGGGACTTATTCCCTTGTTCTGGTGGTACAGGATCTACTCCTATCACTTGCTGGATTTAACCTGGTTCTTATGATTCTACATCTAAAATTTCAAAGCCAATAAGAATATTTATAAAAGATTTTACAGGTAAAGATGGAATATTCTATTTATTTATAGAAAATCCTTAGTAAGATGGCTATGATTTAAGAATTAGAATAAGGTCTATTGAAGGTACAGATATGAATATTTTGTAAGGAACTTATGAAGATTATTAGCTATTTAGAACTGTTGTTAATGCAGATAACTCACCACCTGTATCCTAAACTATTTCTGTAGATAAAAAATACCCAGAATAAGCAACATACACTCTCCCCATATAAAATACTTCAGGGCAAGTATTTGTTTACTCCCTTGTAGCTGTTACAGATTGTACTTTTCCCAACTTATCTTCACAAAGTGATATGATTTACTACTATAATATAGTAGATGGGTAAATATATCTTGTTAGATTTACAACAACAGCATTAAATAATGCTGCATCTTTTTAGATTTCAAGCATATTTTGCAATCCTACAACATTCACTTACTACGAAGCATCCTAATCAGCATAAAATTCTTTAAAAGTTAATACTGGATCTCTTTTACTAGCAGATATTAATAATAATGCTGCTACTAATTATTTTACAATTGTTTCTTAATATACCAACCTTTTCCCTGCACAAAATTATGATAACACTGCTGGTGTATTGACCTTTAAGAGTTCAACAGATATTTCTATTTTAAATGGATTAAAATTTAAAATAACCTTTTAAGTCGGTATTAAATTAATTGGGTGTGCAGTAAGAAATGGCTTATACTAAGGGAATGTTGATATTTCTTTTGCATGTGAATGCTCAGTAACTTCTGAAACATAATTTGAAATATCTGGTTTCACTGATATTAAAGGATCCAAAAATATTGAAATTCTTTTGAATTATGATGTTACTACTATTTCAGATAATAAGGTTACAATCAACTTAAATTCAGATTAATATATTATAGCTAGTTAGGATTTAGCAATCACTCTTCCTACCATAAATAACTAACTCGGTTCAAACTCTCTGAATATTTAAAGAACAATGGATAATAAATATTTAATGCAAATCTCACTTAATCCTAATCCTTCTTCCCTCTAATTAGATAGTACCCATTCCACCTTAACTATTGATATTACTTTAAATAGTGAATATTAAACAAATACCTTTGGAATTTTCAAATGCACTTTAGTAACAATAGATGATAGTTCTACTAATTAATTTACTTTAAATACAGCTTTACCTATCTCTGGTACTGGAGGTCATATATCTATTTAATTTTCAGCAGCAACAACCACTTAAGATTGGTCTGATAATTTAAAATTTACTCTCACCTTAGAATAATTAGATTTCACATAAACTCTACCTTTTTATCATATATCATAATATCTAAATGTATTAGTCAGTGCTTAAACTGATTTTCCATCATCACAATTTTAGTCTTATCTACTAGGTGTAATTTAATCAATTGATGGAAATTTATTTTCTAGTGTTCAAGTAAATTCTCTTTCTGGAGAACTAAATAGTTTAACTGAGATCTAAATATCAGGTTCCTCATCTTAAACTATTTCCAATTCTAACAAAGAGTTTATAGTCTTAGAATTTGACTGGTCAGATGATATGGTATCATAAATATCATCTTCTAATTTAAATGCATAAATTGATTGCTTGGTTGTAGTTGATGCTAATGTTTAATCTACTTCTTCATGCTTCCGCCATTATAAAAGAACTAATTATAGTAACATTTTATTCATTCAATTAAACAAATTATGAAAACATTAGATTTATTAATTTTTATTTTTCAATAAAATTTTATTAGATTCTGTCACTCTTTATAACTCTATTATTTCAGTAAGGGGTTTTGATTTGTCGGATACATAAACTTTAAAAATATTTATTCCTCAAATAATCACTCCAACAAACCCTAGTCCTTGGAATTTATATATTTACAAGTTTTCAGATGCTATTATAAAACTTAATTAAAGTCAAACAGCAGTTTTATTCAAGAATTTAGTATCAAATTTTCAACCTAGTGCAGGTGTTTAATCTTAAATTTCTCTGACATTGGATAATGTTTCACTACAAATAGGAGTCGCAGCTCCTTAACTAAATTTTAATGGAGGATTTTTAAATCAAGATAATATTTACATAAGTATGCCTAAGTAGAGCAGTTCTTTAAACTTACTAACTTCTGTTGCATGTGGATCAGATGATTTTAATACATGCAGAGTTTATGGATCTGTTTAAAATATCTTTATATTCTAATTTTAAAATCCATCTGCAACAAAAGCTGTTACTTTATCAAATATTCTTAATTCTATTTCTTATGATTTATACAATAATTTATATACATTTTAAGTCTTTTTATACAGGGGCTTTTAGTAGATGAATTATAATTCTTAAGTTCAATTCTCATCTATAACTTTTAGCAATTAAAATTCTATTACAGCATAACAAGTTTATCCAATTTTATTCCCTATTTCTTAGAATTTTTTAACATATCTTTAACTCAAAATTGTAGCACCTTAAGATTTAACTTCAAACGGATAAATAATTATTGAAAATACTCCAGTGAATTTAGATTTAAAAGCTTGTCGTGGGTCTTCAAATACTAATCAGTTTTCTTGTTCTATTTCTTCAAGTGTAATGACACTTAAACTCACTTAAAAAATTGTAAAAAATACAGAAATTAGAATCCTGTTTTCTGGTGTTGTAAAAGATAATTTAAATTTAAAATTTTCTGTAAAATATTATAGTTCATATACAAGTGCAACATCATATGTATAAATTGGAATAGATAGTTTAGAAATTATTAACAGTACAGGTACTCCTTTAAGTTAAAATTAAAATATAATAAACTGCTTTTAGATGCTTTCTTTCTATCCTATTACAATACCATCTGATTTAACAAAATAGGCTCCAATCCGTGTAAGATTTTAATCCTCAGTTGATATAAACACTTCTTTTACTGGATTAATTGTCTATTTCATTATGACTTAAAAATTTATAGACTCTTAATACACTTCAGGCATTATAACACAAGATGCATACTGTACTTATAAACAAATAAATAATGATGGTACATTTTCTTTTGTATCTACTCAAATTTGTTAAATGATATATTAAAGTACTTTCACTTATGTTACTGCTTTATAACCAATCAAAGGTACTCAAGCTGACTCTATATTTTTGTAAAACACATAATATGAATTAATAATAAGTTCTCAAATTCGAACTAGTACTCCTGGTTTATCTTTATCATCAACATCAAATAATTTATAAGTGCTAACGGGATTACTAATCAATTGCTCTAATAAATTATATGGGGAATCTACTACTCCTTTTATTGTTCAAAAAATTTCTTCTTAAATAAATAAGCTTTACTACACATCGAAGTCTAAAGACAGTAATACTAGCATTTACTTATCTATTAATAGTTTGAGTACTATTTCATATCCTTCTGAATATATGGAAGTAGTTATTCCAGGAGATGCTAATACTCAATTTTTAACACTTAGTCAAGGTATATAGTTTTAATAAATTTACAAAATAACTTCAAAAGATTAATTTAGCAAAAAAGAAAGAATTATTTCATATCCTTCTGAATATATGGAAGTAGTT